>CAUYRH010174037.1:0-16137 GCA_963574655.1 Perodicticus potto
TGAGACAGAGCCTCAAGCTCTCACTCTGGATAGAGTGCAGTGGCATCACAGCTCACAGCAACCTCCAACTTCTGGGCTCAAGTGAGTCTCCTGCCTCCACCTCCCAAGTAGCTGGGACTACAGGCGCCCGCCACAACGCCCGGCCATTTTTTGGTTGCATCCATCATTGTTGTTTGGTGCACTCAAGCTGGATTCAAACCCGCCAGCTCAGGTGTACATGGCTGGTGCCTTAGCCCGTTGAGCCACAGGCGCTGAGCCCAGTGTTCACATTCTTAAACACCACTCTGTACTGCCTTTTCATCTTTATTTTCTTCTTCTTTTTCTTGAGACTGAGTTTCGCTCTCACCCAGACAGTGAATGCAGTGGTGTAATCATAGTCCTCTGCAGCTCGAACTCCTGGGTTCAAACGATCCTCTCACCTTAGCCTCCTCAGTAGCTGGGACTACAGGGGAGCTAATAAAAAAAGGTTTTTCTGGAGATGGGGTCTCTCTCTCTCTCTTTCTCTCTCTCTCGTCCAGGATGGTCTTGAATTGGCTTCAAGTGGACCTCCTGCTTGGGCCTCCCAGAGTGCTGGGATTACCAATGTGGGCCTCCACTCCTGGCCTATACTGCCTATTAGTACCAGGATTTTTCCTGTGACACTTTTTTTTAGAACATTCTATCATGCTATGTGTTAGAACTTTGTTTCTTGTAGCATGTGTAACTAATAGATTTTCATTTTTGTGTGTGTGCCAGAGTGTTTATAAAATCGTTTTGTTTTGTTTTGGTTTTGAGACAGAGTCTCTCTATGTCGCCCTCAGTAGAGTGCTGTGGCATCACAGCTCACAGCAATGTCCAACTCTTGAGCTTAAGCAATTCTCTTGCCTCAGCCTCCCAAGTAGCTGGGACTACAGGCGCCCACCACAACACCTGGCTATTTTTTTGTTGTAGTTGTCATTGTTGTTTAGCTGGTCCAGGCTGGGTTTGAACCCGCCAACCTGGGTGTTTGTGGCTGGCGCCCTACTCACTGAACTACGGGCAGTCCCCATTTTGTTTCTTCTAAAATAATTCTCCATCTGGCTTTCCAGAGTTTTGCTGAAGTATCCCACCTGTTTGTCACTAGTAGAGTCATTGGTGATTTCCATGTGGAAGGGTAAACGGGGGCCCGCGTGCTGACAGACACACGGTTCAGAGTAGAGGCCAACATTCTCAGCTCAAGTCCGAGTGGACTTCTTGCAGTGAGTCTCAGTGCACACTTGGGACATTTCTCTCCCCTCCTCCCAGCGCATGTGCAGGGTCAGACTCCATCGGGTCTCACATGTTAATGAGATCTTTCAGGGTTAAAAAGGGCCTCGAGGCTTTCATCCTAGTGTCTGTCATCTGTGCCCTTCAGCAAATGGTGCCATGTAAGTCTTGGGTATATCCTTAAAGCATGCTTGACTTGTAAAGTTTTGTTACATTCAGTTAATTATAAAAGTGACATCTCTTTATTTGATGAGGACATTTTTAATACATTTTATGGACTTTGACGCCATCTTGAAATAGAGAATTTACTCTCTCCTGAAAGTGATTTCTTTAGCTTCCCTGTCTTGTTGGGCTGTGGCAGAGTGAGTTCTCTCGGTGGCTGCAGTGACCAGCCCGCACCATGGCTAGTGTGTTGCATGCATGAGTTTAAACATGTTTCTGAAGGTGGTGTGGGGGAAGTGGGGCTGGCTGGGGGCTCCCACGACCTGTTGCTTTTCTGCTTTGCCTTTAGTGGGTCACCGTGAGGAATGGTGAGACAATATAACATCAGGAGGTGGGGACGGAGCAGGTACTCAGAACACCCTTGGTTGCCCCATGACACCCATGAATGTGGTTTGGAAAGGAAGCAAGGACCTCAGAGAAAAACACATTTAAATCCAAGAAGTGGGGAGACGCATGCTCTGCTGTCACCTGTCGGGTGGCATGTGTATAGGACACACCTCCGGGGTGAAGGGTCCACCATAACTTTGACCTTACCTAACAGATGCAAACAAGGTGGCCCAGTTGTGTGTATCCTCATATTAATCTGAAACTTTAAAACAGAGGCGGCGGGGAGGTCTTTACTAGGCAGATCTATGTTCTGTTAGACACACCTGACCATTGAATGACCATTCAGGTAAGGGTCATGCTCGTAGTGAGACCCCTGGGCACGCGACGATGTGGCTGCTGTGATGCCTCCCAGTCACTGCTGAACTGCCTGTGGGAGTTGGCATTTGATTCAGTGTGCCGGGCTCGTGGTCAGGGGTGAGGTTTGCTTTCCAGAACTTAGTGCACTTTAAAGTCTCTGTGTCACTGTACCAAGACTAAAAGGAAGATAGTGTTTAAACATGATCGATGATTAAATGAATACCTCGATCCTAAGAGTTAATATTAATTCTAGTTTGACTTCTAAATGCACTTTTCATGTAGAAGTACACTTTTTGTTTTTCTTTTGCAGTCTTTGGCTGGGGCCGGGTATGAATCTGCCACCTCCAGTATATGGGGCCCATTCCTTGAGCCACAGGGGTCACCCATGTACACTCATTTTTGTCTCTGCTATATGTTTACTTTTTCAAGGTTCTTTTTTTTTTTTTGAGACAGACTCTCACTCTGTTGCCCTCAATAGAGTGCTTGGCATCATAGCTCACAGCAACCTCAAACCCTTGGGCTCAAGAGATTCTCTGGCCTCAGCCTTCTGAGTAGCTGGGACTACAGTGGGACTACAGCACCTACCACAGTGTCTGGCTATTTTTTGAGATGAGGTCTTGCTCTGGCTCAGGCTGGTATTGAACTCCCGAGCTCAGACAGTCCACCTTCCTTGAACTCCCAAGGGCTAGGATTATAGGTGTGCGCCACCTCGCCTGGCCTCATTTTTTGCTAGTAAGTTTCAGGTGTTGGTGTTGTGGTCTCCTCAGACTGCTGGCCCGTCTCTGAGTCCTGATGTGGGAACTGGTGTGGCATGGTGTGCTGGCCTAGTCTGCAGCTCTCCATAATAAATGTGTTAATGGGCTCACGGTGGTGTTTCCATGAACTTTTTGGCACTTCTTTTCTTTTCCTTCCAGATTTAGAAAAGACTTGGGTCATTTGGTAGAATTTCAGAGCACCCATGTTCGTTCAGCCCAGGCATCCACCAACATGAGTACCATTAACGTCTGTTTCACCAAGCAGTGGGAGTGCGGGAGCACTCACCTTCTCTTTCTTCTAGTGGAATACTTGCTTACTTTGAGAAACAGACTCTGGGATCAGTCGTGATGAGCTAGCAGCTGGCTCTGTAGCTTGGAGCCTGGCCCTGCCTCGCAGCATCACCCACACCCTCTCACCCCAGTGCTAAGGGGCAGGGGCTCCATCCCTGAAACTGAGGCATGTCTATGTGGGAAGGGTCCGAGGGGTTCTTGGACAGGCAGGCCCCGAGTGCATCCCTTTACCAAAGGACCCCTGCTTCAGGGGGGGTCCAGAGAGCTGACCAGAGAGCACTTGCTCGGGGGTGTTCCTGGGGGAGCGTGGCATGGAGGACAACAGTCTGGGAGTTGTGATGAGTCTGGTTCCGGAAAGGATGAAGGCACCTGTGGGGGAGGCTGTCAGCTGTGGAGTGAGCATTGCGGGCCGTGCTGAATAAATGAAAGGTTGACCGAGGGCTGAGCGCGAGAAAGGGTCAGCTGTAACCTAGCCCCTGGTGTCACTGTACTTGGCCAGAAAGTGACTTCCATTATGTCCTTAAAACCAGGGTGGCTGTGTGATTTTGGCATCCAAATGAGGAAGCTAGGGAATGAAGAGCACCACTCAGAATGGCAGCAGGTGCCAGGTATAAGCTGGATCTTTGGGGCACCCAAGACACTGTGGAAGAGGAAGTGGCAGATTGCCAAGGTGCCTCTGCGTGTGTGCTCTGCGTGTACTCTACGTGTGTACTGTGTGTGTGCTCTGCGTGTACTCTATGTGTGTGTTCTGTATGTGCTCTGCGTGTGCTCTATGTGTGTGCTCTACGTGTGTGCTCTGTGTGTGTGCTCTGTGTGCTCTGCGTTTGTGCTCTGTGTGTGCTCTATGTGTGTGCTCTGCGTGTGCTCTGCGTGTGCTCTACGTGTGTGCTCTGTGTGTGTGCTCTGCGTGTGTGCTCTGTGTGTGCTCTATGTGTGTGCTCTACGTGTGTGCTCTGTGTGTGCTCTGTGTGTGCTCTATGTGTGTGCTCTGTGTGTGTGCTCTACGTGTGTGCTCTGTGTGTGTGCTCTGTGTGTGCTCTGTGTGTGTGCTCTACGTGTGTGCTCTATGTGTGCTCTGCGTGTGCTCTGTGTGTGCTCTGCGTGTGCTCTAGGGGTGTGCTCTGTGTGTGAGCTACGTGTGTGCTCTGCGGGTGCTCTACGTGTGTGCTCTGCGTGTGCTCTATGTGTGTGTTCTGTGTGTGTGCTCTGTGTGTTGTGTGTGCTCTGCAGGTGCTCTGCAGGTGCTCTGCGTGCTCTGAGTGTGCCCTGTATGTGTGCTCTGTGTGTGTTTACGCATGTGCTCTGTGTGTGCTCTGGCTCTATGTGGGCCTTTGCTTATGACATGGAGCAAACCAGGACTTCAGATGTGATAGTTACCTGTATTCCCAATAGACAGTAACCATGGACGCATCTAAAGACCCCAGCGGGTGTGACAGGGAAGGCGAGTAGGGCGTCTTGGGGCAGATGTCCATCCCGGCCCTGCCTCCCACCACCCCGCCCCCACACTGGCAGGCTGCAGGCTGCAGCACTGAGGCTTGTCGCTCATGAGACTTCTGGGCTAATGTTGGAGGGTTTGCAGACCTGGCTGCTCATCAGAAAACCTAGGACCTTTGTGAAGAGCACAGGCTTGAGGCCCAGACCCATATCTGCTGAGTCTAACGCTAACCATTTCACAGGCCCCTGGGATTTCTGTTGTGACCATCTGGAGGAAAACCCAGGCCAGGGACTGGACCCGCTACTGGGTCAGAGCCCTTTTTGGATCAAGGACTTTTTTGAGAACTTAATAATCTGAATAATTTTTTCTGGGGGAAAAAATGAACACAAAATTTGACAGTTTTTCCTTTTTCTTTCTTTTTTTGTGGGATGGGGAGGTGGGGGTGTTACAGATTCATTGATTTCTTTGACCTTGATTTAAACATACCCCCCCACACACACCTGTGTTCAGGAAGTATAATAGGGAGTGGTGTGGGTAGGGCTGGCGCTAAGATGACAAACTTCTCAGCACCTTGAAACCGGTTAGGGGCTGAGCCTCACTAGGACAGGCTTGCGCAAGAGGGTGGAGAAAGGCCTGGAATACGGGGAAGAAGGTCCTGGGGGAGGGTGGAGAAGGTCCCGGAAGACGGGGAAGAAGGTCCTGGGGGAGGGTGGAGAAGGTCCCGGAAGACGGGGAAGAAGGTCCTGGGGGAGGGTGGAGAAGGTTCCGGAAGACGGGGAAGAAGGTCCTGGGGGAGGGTGGAGAAGGTCCCGGAAGACGGGGAAGAAGGTCCTGGGGGAGGGTGGAGAAGGTCCTGGAAGATGGGGAAGAAGGCCCTGGGGGAGGGTGGAGAAGGTCCTGGAAGATGGGGAAGAAGGCCCTGGGGGAGGGTGGAGAAGGTCCTGGAAGACGAGGAAGAAGGCCCTGGAGCGAGGCCACGGGAGAGGGAGACTAGAGGGGTCCGGATGTCAGACTGACAGGGGTCACACTCCCTGTGGTGGGCTTTTGCCTCAGTGGGCTCCCTTCCCTCTCAGTGGTTTAACTTTCCTTCCTCCTCATGGCTTCTGCCCGTCCTGCCCAGGACCCCGCTGTGATGGCGACGTCTCCAGTTGTGCACTGCATACCTGCCCTGCTGTGCTGCATTCCCACCCATTGCTTCTGACCCTGAGAGATGCCAGCAGCAGCAGGCACAGCAGGGCTGACCGTCTGGTTCCTCAGGTGTTCTCAGGGCACTGGGCTGCCCTCAGGTAGATCTTTGTGAGCAGGTACCCACCCTCTGTGGGGAGCCCACCATCCAGAGCTTCATCACCCAACCTCTCGGGCTGTATTTGAAGAGCTTTTTTCTGTGTTGCATAATGAAGAGGTTGATTAAACAAATGCTTTTGTGCAAAAAAGCTTAAATTCATCTTGTGTGTTTGGAAATATGTTGTACTGGGTAAAAGGCAGTGCTCCCTGAAGCACTTACTATTCAGTAGTAAGCAGTTTGATCAGTCGAGGAAAACACTTGAGGTGATTTATAGCTGTGGGGAACCGGGTGGCCCTGGGCTCGCACTGGGCGGAGAGTCACTGGGAAGAATCATCTCCCTGGCTGCTCCTGCAGGCCCAGCCAGCTGCACCTGCTGCCTTTGAAGGCCACCCTGTTGGTGCACAGAATGGTAAACAATGGGTGCCTAATACTGTTGTTTACATAGCCCAACAGGTTCATTTGCTTTCTCAAGTCTCGCAGCTTTCTGGTTTTTGCACCAATGCTAACAAAATCAGATGAAGTCCTTGTGTGGTAATCATCAACACACCTGCCTGGCTGGCATGGGCTTGCATGGTGCCTTCTAGATCCAGGGTTGGGCCACGTTTGTGTCCGTCCGATCCCATAGAATGAGGAGCTGAAGTCTGTTCTTCAGAGGAAGCTCTAAGCTCTGCACCCTGGCGGGAGCCGATTATGTAACCAGCTGTCCAGAGCCCACCCTAGGAAAGCTGTGGGACCAGAGAAGTCTGTGGGCTTGGTCACACTCATGGTTTTGCCCTTAAGAGGATAGGAATGGTGTGGTCATGCAGCCACACTTAGCCCTGCTTGGTGAAAGGGCCAGGAGCCCATGTCCAGTAAAGGCTACCCAGGCTTAGAGTGTGTTGAAGGCCCACAGCCTGAGGGACCCTCGTGGTGGTGTGCAGACATGGGCTGAGAACAGACAGCCGTGCACGCTCCCCTTTACTGTGTTAAGTAGGACTTGTTTATTTGATTCTAAATTTATGCAGAATCTGTAAAAATAGCCACTACACTTCTACAATACAGGAATATTAAGGCTTCATCTTTCCTTTGATGAGTAGGATGTGAGCAGTCTCCGGAGGTTTGGGAAATGAGACTGGGGTTTTGGCCTGCCTGGTGCCCTTCACTGCATCCCACTGAGGGGTGGGTGTTTGGGGGCTTCCATACTGCTCCCAACAGAGGCCTGGACCTGACAGTGCGGGCCTCCCGCTGCCCTCCTCTACCCTCCAGCTGAGCCTGGCCAGTGTGTGGCCTTCAAGGGCTCACCAGGTCGCCTAGTGGACCCTGCTGGCCATGGGTGGCCTTCACGTGTGGCTGACTCAGTAGTTAGTGTGCCCACTTGCTTGTCACCTGCCACATTTCCAGCACTCATTTTCACCCATGGCCAGCAGGGACTGCACTGGACAGAGCAGATGAGAACATTTCCAGCACCAATATGAGGTATTAACTCTGTTTCTGTTTTTTTACAAAAGAAACCAGAGACTGACATAGTGGCCAGCTGGGCATCAGCAGAGGGGGCCCTCTAGGCAGCCAGGTGATGTGGGCTCATTTGCAGAGTGGATGTGGAAAGACCGAAATGCTGAAAAGAATGGTGACCTTGAAGGCAGCTCAGCTAGTGGCCTTGCTTCAGTGGAGAGGGAGGTGGTCTCAAGAGGCCTGGCTGCTCAGCCCCAGCACTGCGTGGCTCCAGGGCACCTTTGGCGGCCTCCTTAGCAGGTGCAGGAGAAAGAGAGCCGTCAGGTCCCGGCCACTCTGCACACGCTCTCAGGCCCGCTTTTCCCTGTGTCACTGCAGCCTTTGTCTTGCTGGTTCTCCATCCTTGATCCTGGAGACCTTCTGTTCTTTAATTCCCACAGAGAGCTAAGTTTGTCCATTATATGCTAAACTTTGTGTCTCTGAGCCTCCTAAGTGACACTCACTTCCCACTCTGGCACTCTAGCATCATGGAGGCATTGCTGCAGTGTCTTCTCGTTCGAGCTGGTGGATTACTAGTGGCCTCTTATGGAAGGAGTGGCCATGGGATGTGATGGCAGCTGTGGCTTGCCTTGTGCATGGCCCAGGCCTGACCATTCTGCTTTGTACTGGATGGGCTTCTCCTCCATTAGCGTCGTGTGGGTGCCCTGGTGAAGCTCACGGGTGCCCAGGTGAAGCTTCTCCTGGGGGCCTGATGAAGGTGCTGGTGGTGCAGTGCCGGGGACTTGGCACGTGACAGCAGTTCTCTGGACTCTGTCACAGCTCTTTTTACCTGGAAGCTGTTCTGGTGCTGGTTGGTTCAGCTCAGGCACTCAGGCTCCCTGTACTTCCCACGGGAGTGCCTGCTATGTGGTCGTGCTGAGTGCCACCTCTTGGGCGGCAGGTCCAGGCCTTGTGGCCCCTGTTCTCTGTGGCTACTCTCGTGCCCTGGTTTCTGAATGTGGGGTGCTGCCCTGTGCAGCAAGCACCTGAGTACCTTGCTGACCACAGTCCTTGGCTGCGCCTGCATTCCCTGTGTTTCCTGTGGGAATAAGCTAGAAAGTTTATGCTGTGTTAGTGGAACTGTCAGGAGGGTCAGAAGGAATAACTTCTGAACCTGGAGTGTTGGGGTCTTTAGGGCTCTTTCTGAGACAGAGACCCTCATTGTTGGCAGGGCCATCTCCCCTTCAGTAGACCTAAGATCTGGGCTGGTGTGGTGCGCGCTCCCCATGGCTGCTTGTTAGGGCTGCTTGCTTACATATTTTTAAATTATAAAATAGAATTTATATTATTTAACTTAAATTTAGAACCTTAAAAGTGCTTTGGGCATCTTCACGTTATACATATATTTTCCTTGCTTTGTGAACATTGTATCTCACCCGCCCCTACTTGTTTTCGATGGAGAAATTATATGCAGTTGGGTATCTGGCCAGTGGACCGTGGGGTCAGCACTGGAGCCCCAGGCTCCCAGAAACTTGTTTCCTGAACAGCCAGATCTGTTTTTCTGAGGAAAACATTAACATGGATTTGTAAGAGTTAGAATACAAGCATCGTACACATGGTGGGACGGGACAGGCCTGGAAAGAAAACTTGCTAGAGACTCGTGTCCGGGGACCAGTGGGGTGCCCATCCAGCACCCCGAGATGGGTAGTCAGTGCCCTGCCTTTCCCCCTACCCCGATGGGACAAGAATGGAGGGAGAGGTGGGCACCAGCTCGCTTCTCTGTGCTTTCTCTGAGAAAAGGGAGAAAGAGCTGATTAAAACCAACACAAAAGAGCCCGACAAAGTCCTTTCCTGAAATATTGTCTCCATAGTTCTTTTCTGAGTGCAAACTAAAATCTGCTTTAAACATATTCAGGAAGTCACAAATCCCGCCTTTCTGTCGGTGCCTTTTCTTCCACAGTTGGCTTTCTATGTACTCCTCCGCTTTGGTAGAGTGCTCACTCATGAACCCTAACTTTGGCTTCCTTTAATGGAAAATCTTAACTCTGGAGCGCTTTGCAGATGCAGCCCAAGAGCACACCTCAGAGAGTTTTGGCTGGGCTTGAGGGCCTTCTGGGCAGTTGAGAGGCCCATGTGCCTGACCAGGCCTCCAAGAGAAAAAGTCCAGGGATGGGAGGAGGGGCAGAGGACCTGGGACATCTGCACCCGGAATCTCCGCACTCCCACCTGCTCGTCCTCCCTTCCCCCAGGCTGGGGACTCGACCCCAGGGTGGCTCCCTTAGGGTCTGCTCAGAGGGGCCGCGGGAGCACCTGCGGGTTCCAGCCTTCTTCATAACCAGCTTCTGGGAGCAGGAAGCTAGCCTGGCACTGAGAGACCTTTTGGTGTCTGTTGGATGAAGGAATGAAATCACAGTTGTTCTGCCATGGCTTCTGGTAGCACTTAGGCCCTGGACTGGGCCTTGGTAAAATGAAGAAGATTAAATGTGTGTTGGCCACCCACAGGCCCTTCAGGAATGAGCCTGCACTGTGTCACAGGCAACCGTCACTCCCTCATGGGGTTTGAGGGCTGCCTGTGAACCTGCCTGGCCTTTTGGAGCCTGTGGGTGTCTTGGGGAAGGACCACGTGAGGCTGGCCTTCTTAGGTCCTGGGTCATGGCTGGCTCTCAGGGCCCACATGGCAGGAATCAGGCTGTAGGCGAAGTCGATGTTTGTCAAACCTCACATCTTACACTCTCATTTTGAAGATTTTCCATAAATTTTGATTTGATATTAGGACTCAGTTATAAGTGAGGAAGCATATTTAAAAGAAGAATGTGGTTGGGTGCCATGGCTCACACCTGTAGTCCTAGCACTCTAGACCAAGGTGAGAGGATCACTTGAGCTCAGTAGTTGGAGACCAGCCTGAGCCAGAGTGAAAAATAACAACAGAAGGCTGGGCACGGTGGCTCACGCCTATGATCCCAGTGCTTAGGAGGCCAAAGTGGGTGGATTGCCTAAGCTCACAGGTTGGAGACTAGCCTGAGCCAGAGCGAGCGAGACCTCATCTCTAAAAATAGTTGGGTGTTGTGGTGGGGACCTGTAGTCCCAGCTACTTGGGAGGCTGAGGCAAGAAAATCGCTTAAGCCCAAGAGTTTGAGGTTGCTGTGAGCTGTGATGACACAGTACTCTAACGAGGGTGACAATGTGAAAATCTGTCTCCAAAAAAAAAAAAAAAACAAAAACAAAAATAAATAAATAATGTAAAAGAAAAAAATAAAATATTACAAAGGGGCATGAAAGGGCCTTGATCCTACTTCACTGGGGAGGTTGGCACACGTGGGAAGCTGTGGGCAGGATTGGGTGCTGGGCCTCGGCACTGCCATAGCCCCCACCCACCCTGCTTATCTCACAGAAGAGACCAGCCCTGCTGTCGTTTAATCCATGCATATATCAGTAAAAGATAGGGCTTCTTTCAAAAGATACTGTTATGACACTTTAAAAATGAGTGGTACTCCACTGTCATCAAATGTCCCCTCTGCTCAGATATCCAGTGGTTGTGTGAAATCTCTACCAGACGTGCGTAGGCCACATCTGAATCCTGCTTTAAGTATATTGCTGGTATGTCATTTTTTTCTCTCTCTGTCACCAAGGCTGGAATGCTGTGGTGCCATCGTAGCTCAGCCTCAACTCCAGGGCTTGGTATGTCTTTTTAAAGACACCTTTTTGGAGGCATGATTGCATCTAATAGACCGACACACTTAATGTTGCACACACGCTAAGTTTGACCGTGAGCCGTCACCACACTCAGGACAGCGAGCGTTCGTGCAACTCTCTGTTGCTTCCATTTTTTCTCTATAATTTATTGTTGAAGAAGTTCAGCTCTGTCCTGCCTGGGTCTTGCTGTCCCCAAGATGTAGTTTAACGTGATGCGCCACTCAGGCAAGACCTGAGTGGCCCTCCTGCTTCTCTGCTGCGCTGTTTTTCCTCTGAGATTTATTTCCTGGAGAGGCCCCAGCTGCGGGGTGCTCTCTGGGAGTGTTTCCCAGCTCCCTGTTCTCTGGCTTCCTTATGTTGACAGGGAAACTGACAGGAGACGCTGGAGGCAGGTGGAGACCTGGGCATCTCCCAGAGGTGCCTTGGACGTTCGGTGCCTAGACCCACTGACTCAGCCAGGGTTGTCCGGGGACGGCCACATGCTCTCATTCTCTCTTCAGCTATTCCCTGGACTCCTGTGATCCCCTCAGCTGTTATTGGAGACACAGTGGTACAGGTGGTTTGCACAGGAAAGGCAGGATGAAGGCTCAGTGCTGTCCTCTAGTTGATGGTTTTCAGGGTAACGTGTGGGTTTGCTGACGTCACGCCGTGGTGACCAGTTCGTCTGGGTCCCAGCATTTGTGTGAACTCTGGACATAGCGCAGTCGGCACGTCTCAGTCTTCCAGGGCTTACGTAGTCTCGTGTCTGCAGTGGGGGCTTCTGCAGGCTCATTCTGAGTCTTTCGACCTGACCCTGCATCTCCTCTGTTAGACCACCACAGACTGGGCAACTGGTGACGGGCAGACATTTACGGGCTCAGGGCTCTGGAGGGTGGGAAGCCCAGTGTCGGGGGCTGTGTCTGGCAAGGACCTTCGTGTCATCCCATGGCAGGAAGTGGAAGGGCCGAGAGAGGGTGAAGGAGGCGGAGACGGAGGGCTGGGGGGTGAGGGGGGGGAAGGGAGATGGGGTGGGGGGAGATGCCCCCTTCCTGGCAAGGACGGGGAGACGGTACGGGGAGAGGGTATGCGAAGGGGGGATGAACTTGCCTTTTCACCACAGACCACCCCCGAGGTAAGGGGTAAGGGAAGGTTCCCATTCATGAGAGCAGAACCCTTATGGCCCAGACACCCCTCGGAGGTCCGCTGCCTGCCATGGTCCTGGTGCCTGGCCAGCAAGCTTTTGGAGGCTCTGCAGTGCTGAGCCATGTCCTTGCTTCCTGTAGAGTGAAGGGGAGCCCAGTCCTAGGTTCAGCTCGTCCTCTTCCGGGAACCTTGCTTCCTTTGGCAGCTTCTGGAGGGGAAAGCACGTTGCTAGACGTTGTGGTGGACATCATTGGGCGTGTGGCATTAGAGCAGAACTAGCAGTGGTGACTTCTCTGACTTGCAAAGGAAGACAGATCACACACTAGTGAGTGAGCCTCTTTGTACTGGCTCCCAGGGGTCTGGGAGGTAGGAAGGGACAGATGCAAGAGAGGGTCTCAAGGGAGGAGAGGGATGGGGTGACCTAATGCTGTTGGTGGCGTCATATGGAAGCCGACCTGTGTTGCTGCTAATTTGCCTTCACTTTGGAGGGCAGAGCCCCAGAGAGAAGCCACTTAGGAGTACCTGTGAGCACAGTGTGGCTACTCAGAGGACAGAGGGCATGTCCCTCACTTGGGACCCTTCCTGCTGCCCCCGCACCTTGACACCCTCAGCTGCCTAGAGGCCTTGGGCTCAGGGTTGATGTGTTTATTTTCAGAATAAGTTAAACCTTTCGGGTCAAGGTTGGCTTTTTGCTTCATTCTCTTGTCATTTACGAAATACTTCCTTCCGGAGAAGGAGATGTGCATGTGTCCTGCTAAACACTGAGCTGAAATAACACTGAGAAAATTCAAATTTCTGTCAGTTTACCCTGATAGCAGCTAACTTACACATAGCAGCCAGTTCTCTAGAATTCAAAATTAGTTTCAGTAGATGTGAAACAAGCATTTTAACACAATTTTGCACTTATTTATAACCACTTGCTCTAGTTTGTGGTAAAGGTGGCAGTGACTTTCGGCAAAACTTCCTAAGATGTGCTTGAGCCTTGGCATTGGAGCGCCTTGGCGAAACGCACCTGCTTTCGCTGCCCACGCGGGTGTCCCCAAACTGATGAGGCGCTGTCTCCTCGTCTCCTCATTCTCCGCGTTTGTAGTTTTAAAAATATACATATTTGTTATGAGATAGTTCACTGCATTTCTTAGCTTAGATGTAAGTAAGATGGATTTTAAGAACAATGACTGGGTATTTTAAAGATGTTTCTGGTGGGGCACCGTGGCTCATGCCTGTAATTCCAGTACTCTGGGAGGCCGAGGCGGGTGGATTGCCTGAGCTCACAGGTTTGAGACCAGCATGAGCAAGCGTGAGACCCCATCTCTAAAAAATAGCCAGGTGCTGTGTTGGGCGCCTGTATTCCCAGCTACTCGGGAGGCTGAGACAAGAGAATCATTTGAGCCCGAGAGTTTGAGGTTGCTGTGAGCTCTGATGCCATGGCACTTTATCCAGGGTGACAAAGGGAGACTCTATCTCAAAAAAAAAAAAAAGAAAAACAGATGTTTTTAAGCCTTTCATGAAACTTCTGAAAGCTAATATGCCAAAATGTTTTTCCCCTTAGATCTCCAGTGTCTGTTGAATATTCACCAAGAACAAGTTTGTAGTATCAAGTTGCTGACACCATTGAGGTAGATGAGCTACGATGATTCAGTAGAAGACCGCCGGGCAGCGCAGGGGCCGGGACGCTGAAGGATGAACGGGGAGGAGGAATTCTTCGATGCCGTCACAGGTGGGTGGCTAGAGAAGGTGGGCTGGAGACGGTAGTGGAAGCGTGAGAACCACTCGGTCCAGATGTTGGGCTCAGCGTTGGGTATGAGGACTGTGTGAGGATGACTCGATGGCCGACTTTCTGTGACAAAGTAACTAACATCCTGTCTCAAATGTGGGGAACTTTGACTGAACCCTGGCAGCCAGCGCCAGGGCAGAGGTTAAGTCTTCAGGAGTCTGCGGGGCAGAGGTGTGTGTGTGGAGTCCTGGGTGAGACGGTCAGCGTTCTGACCCCGCCTGTGCCTGCTGGACCCCATAGCTGCGTCCCGGCCGCGCTGTCTCCTGTGTGCCGTGGAGCCGCACACTGTCTGCCTTCCCAGCAGCTCAGCCTCGCAGCTCAGTTGTTTCTCACCTTTTTCGCAGCCATCTGAAGTGCCGAGCAGCCGCAGTTGGAGAGGACTCATGTGTGCCTGGCAGACACGAGTGTCTCAGGACACACGTGTCTGTGAGGGGGGCAGACTGGGATGGGGTTGGTGGCAAATTCACCTAGCCAAACGCCTGTCGCTTGCTGGCTCCAGGAGGAGGCATGGAAACTTCTCACGTCCTAGACTGCTTGCTCCATACATCCCTCCAGTCAGCGCTGGGAGCCTCAGTTCATTTTCTCCGTGAAGGACTAACGTTCATGGAAAGGAACCTCAAGAGACCTTGCCAGTGCATTTCCTCCCCCCAAGGACAGAAATATGAAAATTGCAACTTCTGAAATGGTGCCATGGGGCAGGATTTACAGTGAGGACACGTCTGCAGTCGCTGCTGTGCAGGGGTCTTTCCCAATGGTGTGGCTCCTCCCCAAGGACACACTGGGTGGCTCTACTAGAATTTCTGTTTCGTGAGGGCCTGATACAGTGGGCCGGCGTGGGTTCATTGTCCGCACAGGTCAGTAGGGTGGTGGCCTACGATGAAGCACCGACTCTTGACTGAGATGCCAGGAGGAGTGGCTGAGCCCCTCACCCGCTCAGAGGCTAAATTGAGTCGATTTCTGTTCATTCTTAGCTCAAATTCTCTACTGCTGTGCTCCTTTCGATGTGCTCCTAGGAAGTGTGTTTGTTGAACTTGACCCTCATCGTCATCTTTCTCAGCTGAATCCTACTCGGTGTGGTCGCCTGGGGATCTCACCCTTGGACCACCTTTTTCTCTAGTGGAGGCCACATCTTGTCCTTGAGAGCCCAGCCCCAGTGTCCCTCCTCTCCTGGGGTCTCTAAGAAGTTCCCTCTCACCTGGGACTCAGTGTAACCAACACTCCTCCAACCCCCCTGAACTTTTTGAACAAGTTGACAGTGACCCTGAGACGGCAGGGCTCTGTGGGCTGAGGAAGTCCGCAGTGACCCCACTGTCTGCGATGCCCAGTGGGGCTGTAGGGACATGACTCCTGGTGGCAGTGCCCTTCTGCATGTCCCTGAGACCAGTGTGGAAGGGAGAGATGTCTCTGTGAAAATAATCTCTCACCCCCATCATTTGGCTCCAAGAAAAATAATAGGAGAAAAACGCAAAATCTCTTAATGCAACAAAATGCCTGATAAGATGTGGAGACTTGGCTGCTTCGCGATCTGCAGTGCTGATAAGACCCCTGATCAGATCCTGGGAGGGATCTAGGTTGCAGCTCATTGGAGAATCTGATGATGACCTGAGGGCAGCCAAGGCTGTGACGCTGGCGCATCACAGGGGGCAGCTGCAGACACAGATTGCTGTCAGCAGAGAGGTTGGACTGCACAGACAACATAATAAAACTATTGCTTGCAGACTCATTTCAAAACCACCCCGCCTAATCTGCGGAAAAATTATCTACCATTAAATCAGTCCCTAGTGCCAAAAAGTTGGGGGCTGCTGATTTAAAAGCTTCATTTTTTTTTTTTTTTTTTTGAGACAGAGTCTTACTCTGTTGCCCTCGGTAGAGTGCCGTGGCATCACAGCTCACAGCAACCTCCAACTCCTGTTCCTAAGCGATTCTCCTGCCTCAGCCCCCCAAGGAGCTGGGACTCCAGGTGCCCACCACAACTATTTTTTTATTGCAGTTGTTATTGTTGTTTAGCAGGCCTAGACCGGGTTTGAACCTTCCAGCCCTGGTGTATGTGGCCATTGCCCTAGCTGCTGAGCTACAGGTGCCAAGCCAAGAGGTTAATTTTCTTTTTTTTTTTTTTTTTGAGACAGAGCCTCAAGCTGTCACCCTAGATAGAGTGCCGTGGCATCACAGCTCACAGCAACCTCCAATTCCTGGGCTCAAGCGAGTCTCCTGCCTCAGCCTCCCAAGTAGCTGGGACTACAGG
>CAUYRH010174038.1:0-30306 GCA_963574655.1 Perodicticus potto
ACACAGAGAAGGAGACCAAGTCGAGAATCTGATTAAGGTCTCAAATTTTATTTTGTACAACGCAGCTTATATAGGGTTAAGAAGAAGGAAGCAGCCCTTAGCTGACGTGATCAGGGCCGTTGGGTTGCTAGGATCCCTAACTGCAGATTGTTCTCCGGTAAAGGTCATGGGTGGGGAATTTCTAAGAAGAAGCGGAGTGTTAAGCTAAGGACGATATGTTGCCATGGCAGTTGTCAACCCCTGACTCAATGGGCTAACTGCAGGCTGGGTCAGTTTGACCTTTGGGAAATGGGGCAGGCTTGAAGAAGGAGAAGTAGAAGTTTAAGATTAGGCCTTGACAAAATGGCGAGACCATTGTCTCTATGGCTCCCGACACACTACAACCACTGTGTCAAAAATAGGAAGAAGGGATGAAAGGTAGAAAGGGAGTTATCAGTTTTTGGAGAACTATTTCAGTGAAATCGCAGCAAGAATTTTAGGTGGGGGTAACATCTAGTCCTAAATTTAAAATACTATTTCATTGTCCTGCTTTTAATTTAAGGCTTATAGGTTTCAATGCATTGAGAAGGTAGTTAGGGACAAGGGGACAAAGCCTCATTATAAAGTGACATTTGCTGGTGGGAAGGAGCCCTCAAATGAGAATTGTCTCATATCAATGTACCTCTTATGATCAGAAATCTAAAATCCCACCACAGTTTTAAAAAAATCCTTTAGGAACTATATGAAGTTATTATGCTCATTAACGTAACAGAAAAGTTTAAGTTAGCTGATCTTTTGAGGTTCTCATTCATTCTTGTTTTCTTTGATTTGTACATTATCCTTTACCATTCAATACTGTCTTAAATCTGATTTCATGATTTCATTTTATTTAACTCTGACTTCAGACAGTTAGGCTTTATTTTTAATTCACATTTAATTTTAAGGGTAGTGGAGTTGTCGTAGGTTTTATTTTTTTATTTTATTGTACACATTTTATCAGTTAGAAACAAATGGAAACATATATGAACATCCTTTGCAAAGCCTACATCACTCTATCAATGCAATGTATTAAGTAGTACATTAGGAAGATTGTTTAAATCTGTTTGAAATAATTTGTTTGACATCGCGCTTACATTTTCCAAAATTTGAGAGAACTGTATACACTTTTACTATAGCTAAAACAGAGAACTTGCTTTCATTTTATAAAATTAAATTTTTGGAGAAGGATTAACTAGCAATTTTCTACATAGTGTAAAGATTGTTCTTCTGATACTGGCACTGGTAGGCTGTTTAGAATTTTCCTGCCAAATGTTTAGTTTCTCCGATTTTTTTAAGTTGGTGAGAGAGAATTAATATTCTGTGCTTGTGTTTGTTTCCAACTTTAGACTTCAATTTGCAACCATGAAAATAAGCTTTTCTTTTCTTACCTAAAATGTTAGGTTTAAGTACTCATTCTCTGGATCAAGTTGTTGGAAATTACAATGTTGGCTGCAAATGACCTGTGTTCTTATGATCCAGACAGTGATGTAATTGTAGATACATTTCATTAGGAAGACGGTGATCTTTGCGAAGGTTAAATCATCCATCATGGAGCTCCATCCCCGCCTCAAAATCAAGTGTTAGCTTTTACTCAGCTTCCCCTTTCCAGCCCTCCCTGCATTAGCAGATAAGATCACACCCCTTCTCTTCCTTCTTCCTCTCTTCCTTCAGAGAATTTGTCATGATTGGATTTATATGTTTTTGTTTATCAGCTGGCTCCCCGACAGATTCTGAACTTGGTTGGAGTAGGGTCCATGACTGTTTGTTATCCCAATTCTAACACATCACTTGGCAAATAGAAGGTATCGGGATTTGTTCATTAAAAATTAACACTAGGGGGCCTGCTCCAAATGGGACTGTAGTGATAAAATTTTTAGAAGATAATACGTGATAGATACTAATAGCTGTAGGATAAACAGTGAGAAAGTAGCAACTTTTACCTTGAGACTTTTAGAAATACAATTTAACTTTACAATTATGTACTTTACTGGTTTAATGAGTCATGGTAGGCTAGACTATGTGATTTACCTCTCAAGTGTTAACACATGTCTATTGAGGTTGCTTTTTACCAACCACTGCTTTAAAAGTTACTTAGCACCTGGGTGTGATGGCTCATGCCTGTAATCCTAGAACTCTAGGAGGCCGAGGCAGGTGGATTGTTTGAGCTCAGGAGTCCTAGATAAGCCAGAGCAAGAGAAAGACCCTGTCTCTACTTAAAATAGAAAAATTAGTGGGGTGTTGTGTCAGGCACCTGTCATCTCAGCTACTCAGAAGGCTGAGGCAAGAGGGTCACTCGATCCCAAGAGTTTGAGGTTGCTGTGAGCTATGACAGGCACAACACTCTACCCAGGGTGACAGAGTGAGACTCTGTTTCAGATGGATGGATGGATGGATGGATGGATGGATGGATGGATGGATGGATGGATGGATAGATAGATAGATAAAATAAAAAGTTATTAGGGATCCCAACTGACTGAAGTTCTATTATGTTGGAACATACCTTTAAGCATGGATTCCAGAGCCACCACTTCAATAGGGAAAGAGTTAGGGCACAGAAAAATCACACATGCTTTTGAAAGCTCTGGACTAGAAATGATAAGGACCCCTCTGTCGCAGCCATAAGGCCAGTACTTGTTGTATGGCCCTGCCTAAGTGCAGGGGTCTTGAAGGTGCGGGGAGGTGCAACAGATCTGCAAAGAAGAAAAAAAAAACATTAAATCAAATTTTTATACTAGATAAAGTTTATTTCAAGAAATTGAATGAGGGATTATATGTGGGATAATAAATAAGTAAAATCATTTTCATAAGCAATAGGCTTCAATCATAGAATATCATCTAAGTGCCTTGAATTAGCTTTCTTAGAGGCCGTGAAAACACCATCTGCACGTGATATTGCTAAATTAGTCTCAATAAATTTGAAAGCTGAAATTTATAACCTACCCACATAGGTCACTTGATAACAGGACTAAAACAGACTTAATCTATTTTACTTTAGGATTTTGTACTTATTTAAATAACTTTTGCAGGTTAAAAACTTAAGTGATAAATACTTTAAAAATTATGACTACTTGATAAAATTATTGGAACACTGTGATTTAAAAAAAAAATTGAAATGAGCATGGTAGTTAATCATCGTGAAGGCTGTGATCATGATTATGGGTTGGAGGAACAGGGTTGTAATCAAAGTTCCACGCTATGGGAACCTAGTGACTATTTATAGAAATGCGAGTTTGAGCTTTTAGAAAGAGCCTTTCACTGAGTACGGATAATCAGTTTTGACATTCTAACTAATTTTAGAGCTTACTAACTACTTATTTTTCAATGTAGTCAAATAACTGGCTAATAACATGTGTGTTTAGCCAAAGTAGTTAGTAAGACTAAAAAAAAGTCGAATTGGTAGAACATATAGTTTTAGCCTTACATCATATCTAAAAGTCTGTGACAGAACAGAATGTGACCAAAAGTTGTTTTGGTTTGGAATTACTGAACTCATTTCAGTGTAAGTGTCAAAAATCGGCATATCTAGATTGACTTCTCCCAGACACGTCCTTCTGCCTCAGAGAACATCTGATTCCACCTCAGTTAACCAATACAGACCAGGCATAAAAGCCACATTGAAACGTTCTTACGTGAAGCCAAACACTAAAATAGATGTAAAAGTGTGTATGCCTTTATGTGACAAATCCATTTGTGTTGTGAAAATACAAATTGTAGGAAATCTATTTTGGCTCACTGCATCGTCCTATTGGAACTGCTACCATTTTCTACAGAAGGAAGAGTTATATAAAATTATAGCATCCATTGCCAAGGGAGTTTGGCAAACATTAGAGGTTGTCTCTTTTGTTTAGTGTTAGACATTTTTTAAAAAAATGTTTTATAGTATAGGTTGTAAACAAATGTTTTGAATTAAGATTGATACCAATTATATAGTGCAATTGATGTTTTATTTAGGTTTTTTTATATTTACATATAGAAAAGCTTCACATTTGTCCTGATTGAATACTATGATTGCTTAAAGTATCATTTATTTATTCAACAAGTACGTATTGAGTGTTGGCACCTACTCATGCCATTATTCTAAGCCTTTAATTTAAATCAATTAAACAAACTAGACTACTGGCCTCATGGAGTGGGGATGGTAGATAAGTTCATAATTTTAAGTAATTATTCTGTGTAGTGTGCTAGAAAATAAATAATGTGGAGGCGCTGAGGGTGGCTGAGGGTGCGGCAGCCTAGGAATCATGGAGGAGGTGCCATTTGGCAGCAGACAAGTAATAATTTGAAGAACAGCATCCCAAGCAAAGGAAAGTAAATAGCTAGAGCAGAGATGTGTATCTTCTGTGTCTGCAGAAAGAAAAGAGGCCAGTGTGACTTGAGTAAGCAAGACAGGAGGGTGGTAGGGAACCAGCACTCAGGGGTTCACTCTGAGTGAAATTGGAGCGCTTGAAAGATTTAAGTAGGACGGGAACGTGGTATTATTGGTGATTGAAAAGACCCCTCTCGCTGCTAAGTCAACTGCTGGGAAACAATGCTGAAGGGAGGAAGTCTGGTGTGAGGGGATGGTGGCTGAGAACAGGGTAATAGAAGATGCCAGGAGATGTCATTAGAGTTGGGAAATACAAATGCTCTGAAAGTAGAATCAGTAGAGCTCTCTGAAATGTCAGTGGTGGGGAGAGAGAAGGAGAAAGAGACAGAGAACAAAAAAAAAAAAAAAAAATCTATAAACCAGAGGATGGTAAACGGTTTTTTGGCCCAAGCAATGGAAAAGATGCAGTGGTTATTAAATGATATATGGAACTAATAGGTGAGCAGGTTTGGGGAGAGTGAGGAGGAACATCGAAAGTTCATTTAGAATGTGCTGAGTTTGAAATGACCCTTAGGCATTTATGTGGAAACACTGAGTAATCGAATACGAAGTTTAAGTATTAGGAAATAGACTTCCATTCTAATAAAAGAAAGTTTGGGGGAAGATAGACATTAAGAGCAGTTATTAAGAACAGCTTTTATGTGTTTCCACCTCATGTTGGAAAACATTTTCCTTCTCTCCAATATGCTGCATTTTACAATTATACGTACAATACACATACATATGTACACATATAAGACTTTTTAAGTCTTGCTGGTGGGGAAATAGCACCATCTGGTGGATAATAATATACAGCTTTCTTTAAAAAAAAAAAAATCTATGTGGAAACAGGGGAATAATACATTTTCCTGAATTCTAAAGAAATGACTCTTTTAAAACATAAATTTATTAATAAAAAAACAAAAATCATAAAAAGAAAAATAAAAAATAAAAAAAATTATTTTCACATTTAACTTTGTTGCTTTTATTTTTTATGGATACGAAGTAGTTGTACATATTTAGGTGGTACCTAGGATGTATTGATATAAGCAAAATATCGTATGTATTAACTATAGTTACCCCGTTGTGCCACCAAACCCTGTAGTCCTTGTATCCAGCTGTATTTTGTGCACATCAACCAATCCTTCTGTATTCCCTTCTTCCTATGATCCTTCCCAGCCTCTAGTAACTATCAATGACCATCTGGTGTTCTCTACCTCCATAAGATCAATTTTTTAGCTCCCAGTAATGAGTGGGAACACATGAGTGAGACCCAGTAATATTTGTCTTTCTGTACCTTTTATTTCACTTTACATAATATTCCGTAGTTCCATTCACGTTCTTACGAATAACAGGATTTCATTCTTTCGTATGGCCAAATAATAGCCTATTGTATGTGTGTGTGTGTGTGTGTGTGTATCACATTTTTATATATATATATATATATATAAATATACACACACACATATATATCAATCACATTTTCTTTATCCATTTGTCTATTAATAGGCACTTAAATTGATTCCACACCCTGGCTGTTGTGAATAGTGTTGCAATAAACCTGAG
Organism: Perodicticus potto; assembly: GCA_963574655.1. Classification (NCBI taxonomy): domain Eukaryota; kingdom Metazoa; phylum Chordata; class Mammalia; order Primates; family Lorisidae; genus Perodicticus; species Perodicticus potto. The sequence goes on from CAUYRH010174038.1 coordinate 5,930, forward strand.
AGTAATATATTTAAATATAATAAACTGACATCCTTTATTTAGCTGTATACCCAGCAGGGAGAATGGGGGATCAAATGGTAGGTGCCTAGATTTTGAGAAACCTCCGTGCTGTTTTCTGCAGTGGCTACATTACGTTGCATTTGCACCGATGTATGAATGTACCCCTTTCTCTGCTTCTTTGCCAGCATGTTATTAATTTTTTGTGTGTGTCTTTTTGATAAAAGCCATTTTAACAAGAGTAAAATGACACCTCATTGTGCTTTTGGTTTGCATTTCTATGATTAGCATATGGAAAATATTGAGTATTTTTTCCATATTTTTGTTGGCCATTTGATGTCTTCTAAAAAATATTCAGATATTTTGCTTACTTTTTAATTAAATTATTTCTATTTTTGCTATTGAGCTGTTTGAGTTCCTTATGTATTCTGTTTATTAATCCAGCTGAAGAGTTTGCAATCTTAAAAGTAGTTCTGGTAATAAATTTCATTTCCCAACCCACCTCTTCTGACTTTATGTTCTGACTAACTGACTTGAATTAAATGTCAATTATGGAGCATTTTCAGTCTATAAGTGTTTGGACTAGCTGGAAGTGTAGGCTCCCACTAACTCTAAATTTTGTGTATTTTACATATTCTTCATCTTATGTGCAAAAAGTAAGATCTGGTATTATATGTATATATGGTCTTCAAACCTGAAAGACTATAAAATGCTTTCTGAATCAACAATAATATACATGTAAGTTTATTACACCTTAATAGTAAATATGTTATATCCTCTGATATAACATATAACTGATGTTATAATTCATATATGTTCTATCATTTAATATATCCAAATGTTTACTCAATTCAGAGAGTTCAGCTTTTGCTATATTTTTAAAATTGGTATTTTAGAAATTCATGATTTCTATCCTTGAAATTATAAATGTATTTTAAAACAATTTTATTTATATGATTCCATAATTTCAAAAATATTTTTAAGCAATTTATGAATAGATTCCCCTCTTCTTTCATGCTTCTTCGTTTCTGTCTACGTCTTGCAGTGAAAGTCTCATTCACTAGTAGGAGTCCTGAGAATTTTCACTCTGTTTCTCTTGCTAGGATAGCCATTTCCTTTGCATTAATTACATTCAGCAAACTTGCTTTACATTCCACCTGGCTTTAACAGGGAAAGCATTCAGGAATGGTATAAGGAGAGTAAAAGTACATAAACAGGAAAAACATTCAACAAATGTGGTAAAGAATGGGCACAATGTTTTGGTGTAATAAATTGAGATCACTTTAATTTGGGTAGGGAAATTCTGTGGACTCTGGAAAGGCAGTATAATTTACAGGAATACTTTGGCTAAATTCCAATGCAAAATTTTCTCAGTATACAAAATCTAGTCGAAATTAAAATGGATAGAGCAAAGATTCAGACAATAAGAAAATTGTTGGCTTCTATCCTCACCCCTCTACCCAAAACCCAGAATTCTCTCTTTTTGAAGCTGCCTGAAAATTACTGTCTGTGAAAGGAAACCATTGCGTTCATGTTGTAGCAAAAAAGAAATTGAGATACAGGTTATTATGCTTCCTCCTCCAGCAGAAGGCTATTTTCTGGCAATTTATGGAAATTCATAATTACGTGTGTTTAAATCATATGCTCAGAGAGGAATGCACTTTAGACTTTTCTTCATGGTAGCTTTATTATTGCAATTGTCAGATGTTACCTTCTATCTTAATTCAAGTAAGTAAAATGTAAAATTAAGCAGTATTCTTGGTAAAAGTGCTGTGCAACCTTAACTTACTTGCTATTTCTTATTTTAAGGAAGTCAATTTTTTGTAAATATTAGCAAATGAATAACAAGATAAACAATATACAGAAAATGGCAGAAAAATCAACATAGGAGAACCTTTCATATAAAATGAGTTTTAACAATCCTAGTGTTACAAATTATTGCCTTGAGTACTGTTTAGTTTACTGACTTCTGCTGAGAAATTAAGATGCTGATGTCTTTTAGTTTCTTATAGAGAAGAGCGATCCTTTTGATTTAGTTCCCATGGAAAACACTCCTTCTATTTTCTGCTTTTGTTTTTCACCTTCAAGAATTTTTAACCCTTTTAGTTAATCAGATCCCAGTAATATATTTTTGGTGTTGCTTCAATTGCCAGTGGATCAGATTTATAGTATAGCATGAAGCCTGGTAATGTGATATCTCCTAATTTGTTTTAATTTCTGAGTAATGTATTTGGCTATTTGAGTTTTTTCTGATTCCACATAAAACGATGTACTATTTTTTCAAGCTCTTTAAAGTATGACAGTGGTACTTTCATAAGGATTACATTCTGCACAGCCAAGAGCACAGTTAAGTAAAGCAAACAGCCTTCAGAATGGGAAAGATTTTTGCAGGTTATGTTTCCAACAAAAGTCTGATAACTAGAATCCACAGAGAACTCAAACTAATCAATAAGAAAAAAACAAATAACCCCATTTCTTTGTGGGCAAGGGATTTGAATAGAAGCTTCTCTGAAGGAGACAAAGAATTCTGTCCTAATTGCCAAGTCATAGAAGCAGCCCAAGTGGCCAAACAACCCATGAATGGATTAACAAATTGTTGTATATGTACACCAGGGAATACTATGCAGCCATAAAAAAGATGAAAACTTTACATCTTTTATGTTTACCTGGATGGAGCTTGAACATACTCTTCTTAGTAAAGTATCTCAATAATGGGAAAAAAGTATCCACTGTACTCAATACTACTATGAAATCAATATATAATCACCTACACATTCATACCAATGGTAAAACATAACTATAGTCCAGAAAGAAGGGAAGAGGAGGGAGAGGGGAGGGGAGAGGGGAGGCCGAGAGGGTAGACGGTATTTGGTGGGACCTCACCTAATGTGCATGATTCAATGATACATTTCAAAACTATTAAGAATAGAGTATAAATGTCTTATCACAACAAATAAGTAAGCGAGATGATGATTATGTTAATCAATTCAATGTAAACATTCGACATTGTATATCCAATCAGCACATTGTACCAAATAAATGCGTTAATGTACACAGTTATGATTTAATAAAAAAAAGTTTTAACCTAAGAACTATACATGGGTGGCATATTTCCCATTAACTCTACAAAATACAAGTATTTGAACATGTGCCCATAAGTACACAGTGTCTAGTGCTTTTAATCAGGCATTCTGTTGCTTGCTGAATAGCTCTCTCTGGATATTCTTTAGGAACCTCAAATTCAGTATGGCCAAACACAACTTAATGTTAATGGATACCTGGCTGTTTCTGGCTTTTGGCTAGTATGAATAAAGCTGCTGTGAATGTTTTTTTTTATATGCCTATTTGTGAACACATTTTCATTTTTCTTGGGTTTAGGAGTAGAATTGCTGTGCCATAGCATTATATATGTTTAGTTTTATGCTGGAAGTTCTTCTAAAATGGTTTTGCCATTTCATACAACCACCAACGTTGTATGAGACTTCTGGTTGCTCCCCATGCTTTTTGTTCTGTCCTCATATGACCTTCCTCTACTATTAATAAATCATTCTCACTATGGTAACAGCATTCTCTTTTACTCAATATAGAAGCTAAATTTGAGGGACCTCTTTGAACTTTTGTATCCCTCATTCTGCTATTCCAATTCATGACCATCCTTCTAATTCTGTCTCTGAAATTACCCTTCAGGCTATGGCTATGGTCTTACTTCAAACCCTCAATCTCCCTTATCTGGACCATTTCACTTGGCTGATAATTGGTCTTTCTGCTTCAAGAAGATTGTCTACATTATGATCAGTTTTCCTCCTAAGATAAAGACCATCTCCCTTTCCTAACTAAAATTGTGAAATGAAATACGATCTGTCTGAGATTTGCTTCACCAGCCTTGCCTTCAGCCTACCTTGGGCCACTCTCCAGCTGGATAAAACGTACACCATCTTTTTCATTTTTCTGTGCAATTCGTTCCTCAAAAATGTCTAAACATTACCACATCAGGGTCTTTCCTCTTTCCTTTCTCTTTCTTGAACACATTTGCCCCACATATCCTGTCTTCCATGGGTTGCTCTCAATTTCTTCAGGCATTTTCTCAATTGTTGGATTATTAGAAAGACCATAATATGGTCTTTCCACCCTGTCTAAATATCAGTCCTCTTCATGACCCTCCTTATTGTGTTACCTGTTTTATTTTGCTTCATGGTACTTTGTGGCACTTTTCTTAGCACTTAACACATTACCTATTTGTTTTTTTCCCCACCATTAGAATTTAAGGGCCTTGAAGAGTAGGACTTTACTTTCTTTTTTGCTTTATCCCCATGCAGAGAACAGTACATGCCTTATAGATGTTTTGGAATGGGCCCATGAGTTAAACTAATTTGACCTATTTTACCTTACATGTCTGAATGACTAATGTTGCACATCATACCAAAATGAAATTAATCTTTCCTAAGACTCCATTTCTTCCACTATAAAGCCTTAAGGTCTCCATCTTTAGAGTTAATATTGAACTTTGTAACTAACATATTTCAGCACATTGTTTTTGTATTCTATATACGTTTTTCCTCTCACTGAATAGAATATAAAATATCAGTGGTCATAGATTTTGATACACTAAAAAAGAACTTGAATGAATGAATCAATTATCTAATGAACTATAAGTTAAAAACAAATACTAGATAAAAAATTAAAATAATCCTCAAAGTACTTTTCTCTCCTTCTCTCTGGAAAGTCAGTCACATTTACAGTGCACATATGTACAATGCTAATATCTTTAAACACAGAAATAAAAAGGGACACTGGGCAGCTGAACTTGGCCCTAACTTGACAGGTTCAGGTTAATTTTTTCTACAGAATTTAAGGAGATCAGTGTACAGAATCTATCTTCCTTAAAATATCTTTATTGAAAATACCAAAGAATCAGACTACCCTTCCAGATCTGATTAAGATCTCCTAAAACTTTTACAATTAAATCTGGAGTTTGAAATTAGGTTTCTTCCTAAATTGTTAAATTATTGAGGAAAACTCCTTCTGAAGGATTGTAAGTAACAGAAATGCTTGATAATTGCTTTGAATGCACTGAACAGTTTTCTTCCACTGAGAAGAAACTGAGTTCTTGCAAAGCTAAATAAATAAATTAATTAAATGACTGAACTGCAGCACATTGGAATAACAATCCAAAAACCTAATGGCTGGAATTCCTTTCTTTCTTGCCAAATGATTGGAATAAGTCATTTAATGACTCAATTTGCCAAAATTTTCCCCTGGGTAAAATCATAGAAAAATCTACTTAATTTTCTTTGTGTTTTTATTTATAAAAATGAATCCTAAAGGAATAGAGTATTAAATAAATGAAAATTCTTCTTCAATTCCTTTCTTCTTTAACTCTCAAATTAGGCCTCTCTCTAAACCCCCAGTCCTAACAATTCAGAGAATATTTAGCGCTAGATCTATGGTTTCTGCTGACATCATAATATTGCTCAATTTTTTACTTGATTTCTAAAATGAAAAGTCCAGTTCAACTCATAAGCTGGCATTGGTATAATACTTGAGTGTCTTGTATTTAATCTTCATTTAGTAGCAATTGGTATTTAGCGTTGTAAATCAGTGCCTTATTCATTTGTCAAAGTGTTTAGAGAAATTGTCTTCAGAAACACTGTCTTGCTAAAATTTCAATTTTACAGATAACCACTTTTACATCTTTATCTGTCATGTAAAAAATGGAAGTTTGCATCCGGCCTCATTAAAAATTGCACTTTTGTGGCTCAAATTCTTCTGTGCTCTCAGAATAGAAGGAAGCATTGTAAGAATGAGGTCATATTGGTCTTTCATTGCCCAAGCTTCCAGTAGGTAAATAGAATGATACTTAAAAAAAAAAGAAAGAAAAAGAAAAACTAGTGACTTATTTTCAACTTTAGAAGTTTCTTATCTAATTTTTATGAGTCAAATTTAAGATAATCTATAGAATTTCCAAAATGTAATACATTAGTATATATGCAAATGTTCAGCTTTGTGGCTATTGTCATTTAACTGAATGAGTTTTTGATTTAATAAAAATTCTTTTCTTATGTCACAATATTAAAATTATCAGCAACAGTAATAATTGATGACATTTGCTGGTAACATTGCTACAAGCTTTGCATGTATTATCTGAATTTAGTTTAGCTGTTATATTATAGGTCTATCCTTCCTATTTATATGAAATAAATCTTGAGATGAATACAGATTATATGCAATTTGGTCATGCTCTTACATTTAATAAGTGATAGATTACAACTGAGAATCTATCCCATTTGGGGCTTTGTGTTGTTTAATTAATAAAATTTAATTTATAATGTAAGGCCAAGTTATTTCAGGTGCATATGAAATAACTATAACTTAATGGATGATTATAAACAGATATAAAAAATTAAGCAGGACTATCTCAAGGGAAAGAACTGAGATTGCTTTATCATTTAATTTACCAAAAGTATTAAATTTCTTTAAGGGCTTTAAAAAATATCAAAAAGGTGAGACTATATGAAAAGCATGGACTTTTCTTATAAATTGACATTCAAAGTTAAGTATATTATTGGATATATTATAATCAAAGCGAATTTTAAAGTATGCCATTTTAATAAATGACTCTTCTTATTTCAATCATTGTTAATATTTAAATAAAAGTGATATAGATGGAAACCTTCCTTTGTCTTCATATTAAATAATCTTTATTATTTTAACTCAATAGCTATAGAATATTCTATTTAAGGATCAGACAGTGCCAGTGCTATAAGTTTAATTTTGCTATGTATAGGAAAACAACATGTATGGGAATCAACTTGAATACATCTTGATGAAATGAATCAATTATTTGGATAAATTTTTTTTTTTTGAAACAGAGTCTCACTCTGTCACACTTAGTAAAGTGCAGTGGCATTAGAGCTCACAGCAACCTCCAACTCTTGGGCTTAAGCGATTCTCTTGCCTCAACCTCCCAAGTAGCTGGGACAACAGGTGCCCGCCATGACACCTGGCTATTTTTAAGTTGTAGTTGTCGTTGTTGTTGGGCAGGCCTGGGCTGGATTCAAACCCACCAGTGCCAGGGTATGTGGCAAGCACCCAGTGAAGGTGAAATTTTTTTTATTGTTTAGGATTTATTGAGGGCACAAAGAATTAGGTTACACTAATTGCATTTGTTAGGTAAATTCCCTCTTGATCATATCACACCCCCCAAGAGGTGTGGCACACACCACGATCCCTCCATCCTATCCCTCCCCCATCCCCACTTGTCCCTACCCCTATCACCCCCATAGCTTATCTATGGCCTTCATATTAGAATTGAGTACATTGGATTCTTGCTTTTCCATTCTTATGATGCTTTACTAAGAAGAATGTGTTCCACCTCCATCCAGGTTAATACAAAAGATGTAAAGTCTCCGTCTTTTTTAGTAGCTAAATAGTATCCCATGGTATGCATATATCACAGCTTTTTAATCCATTCCTGGGTTGGTGGGCATTAAGGCTGTTTCCACATTTTGGTTATTGTATGTTAAGCTGTGATAAACAGTCTAGTGTAAATGTCCTTATGATAAAAGGGTTTTTTTCTTCTGGGTAGATGCCTAGTAATGGGATTGCGGGATCAAATCTGAGGTCTAGTTTGAGTTCTTTGAGGGTTCTCCACACTTCTTTCAAGAAGGTTGTATTAGTTTGCAATCCCACCGGCAGTGTAAAAGTGTTCCCTCTTTCCACATCTGCACTAGCATCTGCAGTGTTAAGACTTTGTGGTGTGGACCATTTTCACTGGGGTTAGGAGGTATCTCAGGGCAGTTTTAATTTGCATTTTTCTGATGACTAGGGACGATGAGCATTTTTTCAAACGTTTATTAGCCATTCATCATTCTTCTTTAGGCAAGGTTCTATTCATATCTCTTGCCCAATGATAGATGGGATTGTTGGGTCTTTTTTTGTTGAATAATTTGAGTTCTCTGTAGGTCCTTGCTATCAAGCTTTTGTATGATTCATAATATGCAACTATCTTTTCCCATTCTGAAGTTTGCCCATTTCCTTTGGTTGCTGTTTCCTTACCTTTACAAAAGCTTTTCAGTTTAATTAAGTCCCATTTGTTTATTTTTATTGTTGTAATTGCCACAGAAGTCTTCTTCAAAAAATCTTTCCCCAGTACAATATCTTCAAGTGGTTTCTGCACACTTTCTTCAAGGATTTTTATTGGTTCATGCCTTAGATTTAAATCTTTTATCCATCTGGAATTAATTTTTGTAAGTGGTGAGAGGTGTGGGTTCAATTTCAGTGTTTTATATGTGGTTATCCAGTTCCCCCAATGCTATTTCCTGAAGAGGTATTCTTTCCCCAGTGTATGTTCTTGTTTGATTTATCAAAGATCAGGTGGTTGTAAGATGTTAGTTTCATCTCATGGTTTTCCTCTCAGTTCAAACTGTCAATGTCTCTATTTTTGTGCCAGTATCATGCCGTTTTGATCATTATCACCTTGTAGTATAGCCAAAATTCTATAGGCTGATGCCCCCAGCTTTGTTTTTATTACTAAGAATTCCTTGGCTATCAGGGTTTGTTTGTTTTTTTCTGGCTTCATACAAAACAAAGAAATATTTTTTCCAATTCTTGAAATTATGATGATGGTATTTTAATGGGGATTGCACTGAATCTGTAGATTGCCTTAGGTACTATAGACATTTTCACTATGTTGATTCTTACCAGCCATGAGCATGGTATATTCCTTTATTTCTTAATATCTTCTGATATTTTTCTACTTAAGGTTTCACAATTTTCTTTATAGAGGTCCTTCATCTCTTTTGTTAGGTATATTCCTAGGTATTTATTTTTCTTTAAGCTACAGTGAAGGGAATTCTGTCCTTAATTAGCTTCTCATCTGGGTATTATTGGCATAATCACAGGCTACTGATTTGTGGATGTTGATTTTATATCCTGAGACATTGATGTATATTTTGATCACTTCTAGGAGTTTTGTGGTGATGTCTTCAGGGTTCTTTAAGTATAAGATCATATTATCAGCAAAGAGGGACAGTTTGACCTCCTTTGCCCCCATCTGATGCCCTTTATTTCATTTTCTTGCCTGATTGTATTAGCTAGAACTTCCAGCACTGTTTTGAATAGTAGTGGCAATGGAGGGCAACCTTGTCTGGTTCCAGTTCTAAATGGAAAAGGTTTTTCAGTTTTCCTCCACTCAGTATAATATTAGCTGTTGGTTTGTCATAGATGGCTTCTATCAGATTCAGAAATGTGCCACCTATGCCTATATTCTTAAGTGTTCTAATTAGAAAAGGATGGTGAATTTCATCAAATGCTTTTTCTGCATCCGTTGCGAGGATCATAAGTTCCTTGTTTCTGGTTCTTTGATATGGACTTGCATATGTTAAACCACCTTGCATCCATAGGATGAAACCTACTTTATAGTGATGAAGGATTTTTTTTTTTTAATGTGTAGATGCAATCCATTGGCTGGGATTTTATTGAGAATTTTTGCATCTATATTGATTAGTGAAATTGATCTGAAGTTCTCCTTTTTAGTTGGATGCTTTCTTGATTTTGGTTTCAGGTGATGATTACCTTTGTGGAACATATTGGGGAAGATTCCTTCCTTCAACTTCTGCAATATAGGTGGAAGCTCTTTTTTTGAAGGTTTGATAGAATTCTGGTGTGAAGCCTTCTGAACCAGGGCATTTTTCTTGTTGGGAGACTTTTTTATTCTTCAATCTCAGTCCTTGAAATCTGTCTGTTCAAGAGATCTATTTCTTCCTGGTTAAGTCAAGGGAGAGGGTGTGATTCCAGGTATTGACCCATTTTTTCCATTTGTCAAATTTCTGGGCATAGAGATTCTTGTAGTACTCAGAGATGATCTCTTGTATTACTGAGGCATCTGTTGTTATTTCTACTTTATTATCCCTGATTGTGGTTATTAGAGATGTTACTTTTCTGTTAATCTGGCCAAAGGCTTATAGATTTTATTTATTTTTGCAAAAAACCAACTCTTCGTTTTATTTTCTGAATGATTCTTTTTTTTCAGTTTCATTAACATATGATTTAATTTTGGTTTTTTTCTTTTCTTCTTCTGGGCTTGGGATTAGATTGTTCTTCTTTTTCAATTCCATAAGATGGTTCATGGGTTTCTTGTGTTCTCTTTCTGTTTTTCAAATGTAGGCATCTAATGCTATAAATTTCCCTCTTAAGACTGTTCTTGTCAAATCCCATAAGTTTTGGTAACTCATGTCTTTGTTGTTGTTATGTTTGAGGAATTTATTGATTTCTTCTTTTATCTCTTCCTGAACTCAACTATCATTCAGCACAGGTTGTTTAATTTCCAAGTCTTTGGGTGGGGATTCATGTATTTGTTGGAGTTGAGTTCCACTTACATTGCCTTGTGGTCTAAGATACAAGGTATAATTTATATTCTTTTTATTTTGCTGAGGTTTGATTTGTATCCTAGGATGTGGTCAATTTTGGAGTACAAATCATAGGCTGACAAGAAAAATGTATATTCTTCACCTTTAGATTGGTGTGTTCTCTATATTTCTATCATTCCCATTGGTTCTAGGGTCACATTGAAGTCCTTTGTATCTTTGTTTAGTTTCTATTTAGGGGATCTGTCCATTTCCATTAGGGGAGTCCCTGGCTATTATGGTGTTATGGGATAGCATATTCCTCCGACCCATGAAAGTCTGTTTCATAAATCTGGGAGCATTTAAGTTAGGTGCAGAAATATTTAAAAAATTAAAATGTCTTCCTGTTGTATTGTTTCTTTGACCAGTATAAAGTGTCCATCTTGGTCTTTCTGAACTTTAGTTGCTTTTAAACCATTTGCATCTGAAAATAAGATTGCAACCCCTCCTTTCTTCTGATTTCCATTTGCTCTAAATACTGTTTTCCATCCCTTAACCCTGAGTCTTGATTTGTCCTTCAAGGCTAGGTGTGTCTCCTGAAAATAGTATATAGATGGCATGTTCTTTTTTTTTCTCTCTCTCTCTCTCTATTTTATCCAATCAGCCAGCCTATTCCTCTTCAGTGGTGAATTCAGTCCATTGATATTTATGGAGAAAATTGATAAGTGTGGTGGAATTCTATTCATCTTGTTGTGTGAAAGTCCATTGTCTAGTTTTATCCTTTGAGCCATTGTGGAAGCTAAGTTTTGCCCTTTAGGTTCTGAGTGTTTACTTTGCTAGTGGTCTATTGTGATGGTCGATGTTGAGAATAGGTCTAAGTATTTCCTGTGGAGCTGGTCTTGTGGTGGTGAATTTCCTTAGTGCTTGTATATCTGCAAAAGAACTGATTTTTCCACCCATTTTGAAGCTAAGTTTAGCAGAATACAGAATTCTGGACTGAAAATTGCTTTATTCAAGAATGTTGAAGGTGGATGACCATGATCTTGTAGCTTGGAAAGTTTCATTTGAAAAGTCTGTTGTCATCCCAATGGCTCTGCCCCTGTAGGTCAGTTGGTGCTTACTCCTGGCTGCTTGTAGAATTTTTTCTTTCATCTTGACTTTGGACAGGTTCATTACAATGTGTCTTGGAGAGGCTCTGTTTGACTTAAGATGACCGGAGTTTGATATCCCTCTGAAAGGAGTATGTTGGGGTCTTTATAAAACTTGGAAAGTTTTCATTTCTGATAGTCTCCAGTCGAGCTTCCATTCCTTTGGGACAATCTTACTCCCCTTCAGAAATCCCTATTTGTGTGTTTGAATGCTTCATGGGGATCTTGTAGTTCTCTAAGAGCCTGTTCTGCTTTCTCTGTCTTCTTTTTCTGCCTCTTTAACTACCTGGGTTAACTTGAAAACTTTGTCCCCTAGCTCTGAGATTCTTTCTTCTCCTTTGGCTAACCTATTTTTGAAATTTTCTACTGCATCTTTACATTCCCTGATTGTCTCCTTAATTTCCTTAAGCTCCACCATAGCCTTTCTATATTCTAAATATCTTTCATCTATTTTTCCATATTTTCATCCATTCCTTTTATTATCTTTATCATACATATTTTAAATTCCATTTCTGTCTCATCCATTAATTCCTGTAGGTGTAGTCTTCTGCAGTAGCTGCCTCATGGTCCCTTGGGGAAGTTGCTCTGTTTTGGTTTTTCATGTTGCCTGAATTTTTCTTTTGTTTCCTCCTCATGTGTTTTTCTTCTTGTTCACCTCCTTGTCCTCCTTTTTCCTTCTCACTGCCTTTTTTGCTTCAAACTACCTTGTATCAGAGCTTAGGTCTTAAAGTGTCCTCTGCCTGAGTAAAGCCAAACTCTTTCTCATGGCCAAAATAACAGAAGTTATTGCTCTTGATGACAATATGTTGCAATAAGTCATCAGGACTCCAGGTGGCACTGTGGATTTTTTAGGAGACTGTGAGCAGAGCCAAGAGCCTCCATGGTCTTTAATCCTAACTTAATTGCCTTTGGTGGTAGTCTGATTTTTTCCTCAGCATTTAGACCCTGCTGTGTTGGGATCTTAAAACTCACAAGAATCATTCAGGAGCAGGTCTCACAGTGCCCCCAAATTCTAGTTTGTGTGATGTAGAAGCCCCTCAGCCTATCTCAAGAGTGAAGTTCTAATCCCAGCTTGTGGAATTAAAACACCATGCCTTAGGCCCCTGATAAGACCTTCTCAGGACCTTCTCACAATGGCAGCCTACTAACTGCCGATACCTTCTCAGCATGGCTGCCTCACCAGCCATCAAACCAATGGCAAATCTACTCCAATCAGCATTCAAATCTGGTTGCTGTATACTACTTAAGTCTGCCCACTCTTCCAAGCTTTCCACTCAACATGCAGCTTCCCCCAACAACTGAAAACTCTGGAAAGGCTTCCTCCCATCCCAGACCTCCATGGGGATTCAGCTCATCTAAGCAGGTCACAATCGCTTGCCTAGTTTATCACATTTCCATCACTCCAGATCATAGCTGTATCCTGCTTACCACCTCCTCACTGAGTTCTCTGAGCTCTGACCCTGGGTAAGGTCCCTGAGTCAGGCATGACTGGGATCTCTCTTTTTGCTCAGTTTTTCTAGGAGAGCTCAGCTGAATGATCCTTCTGGTTCACCTTGGGAGAAATTTTTTATTACTAGTTAAAAATATATTCAGGACAGGTACAGTGGCTGACACCTGTTATCCCAGTACATTTGGAGACCAAGGAGAGAGGATTACTTGAGACCAGGAGTTTGAAGCCAGCCTAGAAAAAAAGCAGGATGCCATCTCTAGGTTTGTACTAAAATAAAAAAAGAAAAAGAAAGAAAGAAAGATTAGCTGGCTTTGGATGTGGTGGCCCATGTGTATCTGCAGTCTCAGATACTCAGAAGGCTGAGGAGGGAGGTTTGCTTGAATCCAGGCTCCCCTGTTATGAAAATCCCCCTCCAAAGCCCAGCATATTCAATAAAGAAGATCATAGGACTATGTCACAAAAATCAAGAAAATAATAAAACTTGGGGATTCTTTCAGGATATTGCAGTGTGCAAAACAAAGCAATACAGAAGCATGCCTACTGTATAGCAGGTAAGAAGAGTTTATTTCACAGTTTCCAGGTTTCTTCCACTGTCTAAAGTCAACTAAGCTACCCTCTGCTTTGGCTTTGACTGTTACTGCTTCTACAAGCTATGTGTCCCTGCTCTCTTTATGCTGTCCAAAACTTTAGATAACTCAGGGCTTCTCCTCCTTCAGGACCTGCTCAGCAGTGGTATCTTTGGGTTTTGGGACCAAATCATTCTTGGTTGTAGGAGACTTACATCCCTGCTGCTGCCCGCTGGATGCCAGAAACACTAACCCAATTGTAACAACCGAAAACATCTCCAAGCATTATTAAATGTTCCTTAGGGCAGAGGGTTGGGGTGGAGCAAATTATAAGTGGTTTTGATTACTGAATTATACTTACCAATCTCTCCCTATGTGTTAGATTTCCACCCTTTACCATTCTCCACACCTCACAGTTAAATTGACTTTCAGAGAAAGAGCTTCCCAGAAAGTGTCAGTATGCACAGCCAGGGTCTTACATGGCCTCCCCATTAGTCTAAACCCTTAAGAGATGCTAAATAGGCCAAATTAAAGACATATTTTCCCTTTATTCTATTATTGTTCATAAGAATTTATTCTTATAGAAGTAATATCTTGTAGAAGTAATATCTTTAAGATGAAGATGAATTTAAATTTCAATGATTCCTTTATTTCCACATCTGTTAATATTTTCATTAAATCTAAATAAAAATGAATTAATTCTAATTTAAAATATAATTTTAATGTGATTTTTCTTTTTGAAAGAAATTCTACCACTTCTATCTTTATATATGTATATATGTAAATATAGATATTATATTTGCATGTACAATGTATATTCCAGAATGTTTATGTTCAAATTAAGCTCACCTTTAGTATTTGTAAGACCTTGGGGAGTTTAGTTAACCTTGATTTTCTGAAATGGGAATAAAATAGCATCAACTTTATGGGGTTTTTAGGATGACCAAATGAGTTAATGTTTATTAATTTTTTTTTAATTTCAAAATATTACAAGGATGCAAATGTTTTGGTTACATGGATTGTTTTGCGATGCTTAGTCAGAGTTATAAGTGTGCCTATCATCCGGATACTGTTCACTGTCCCTTTTAAGTAGATTTTCACTCATCCCCTTCCCTACCTTCCCCTTGCTTCATTTCCACTGAATTTTCCTTCCCTCTGTGCACATGTGTGCTCATAGGTTAGTTCCAATTTAATGGTGAACACCATTTGTTTTTCTATTCCTTAGATATTTCACTTAGGATAAGGGGCTCCAGTTCCACCCAAATTGTTGCAAAAGGTCTTAAATTCTCTTTCTTCATGGATGAGTAGTACTCCACAGTATACATATACCACATTTTGTTAATTCATTCATGATTGATGGGCACCTGGGTTGATGCCACATCTTTGTAATTGTGAATTGTGCTGTAATAAACATTCGAGTTCCGGGATATTTTTGATAAAATGATTTCTTTTACTTTGGGTAAATACCAAGTAATAGGATTGCCAGATCTAATAGTAGGTCTGCTTTTACTTCTTTGAGAAATCTTCATGCTGTTTTCCATAGAGGTTGTCTAAGTTTCAGTCCCATTCCCTTCTCTCTGCATCCATACCAACATCTATTGTTTTTGGACTTTTAAAAAAAGCCATTCTGTCTGTGGTAAGGTGATAGCTTATTATAGTTTTAATTTGCATTTGTCTGATGATTAGTGACACTGAGCATTTTTTTACAAGTTTAGTGGCCTTTGCAAAATTTCTCTTCATGTCTTTGGTCCAATTTTTACTAGAGCTGTTTCTTATTTTTCTTGCTAATTTCCTTGAGTTCTTTGTAAATTCTGTTTTAGCTCTTCACTGGATGTATATCTTGCAAACATTCTTTTTATGTTCTATTGGTTGTCTGTCTGCTCTGTTGCTTTTTAACTTAATCTAGGTCCCATGTGCTTATTTTTATTGTTGCTGTGATTGTGGACTTCTTCATAAATTCCTAGCATAGGCCAATATAGAGAAGAGTTTTTTCAACATTTCCTTCTCACATTCTTATGGTTTCATGCTGTAAGTTACATTTAATCCATGTAGAATTAATTTCTGTGAGTGGTGAGAGATGTGGATCCTGTTTCGTTCTTCTGTGTGTAGCTATCTAATTCTCCCAGTACCACTTATTGAATAGAACTTTTCTACCCAGTGAATATTGTTGACTGCTTTGTCAAAGACCAGTTGGCTGTATGTGGATGGTTTTATATCTGAGTTCTCTGTTATGTTCCATTGCTTTATTTTTTTAAAAAAAAGTCTGTCAGATACAAATAAAAAGAATGATGATGATCACCTTATTTCCTCCAAATGATCTGATATATATATCAAACTATCATATTGTAAATGTTTTTATCAGTTTGCATATGTTACTATGCCATAGTAAAGCTAAAAAAATTGTCCATTAAATAAGTAAAATATATTTGTAATTATAGCCACTTAATAATAAAATGGTTATCTCTGACTAGTAGTAGTCTGTGTGACATTTTTACAGTTTAACTAACATTTTGTTAAGAAATTCAATTTATTCTACATTGTTTACAAGTGTTATAATAAGTATATAAGATCAACAGGAACCATTTATCCTAATTTCTTAGAAGGAAGAATTTTGAATATCAAAATGTCTTCAATATTCATTTCTAAGTTTTTATAGTTTGTCATTCTTTGTTATACAGGCTCCTGATTTAATATTCTTCATCTGTGTCTCTGAGCACTGTTATTCTGTCATTTTACATTTGTTAGACTCATATCTGAGAGAGGTGACTTACTTTGCCATCTCTCCATATGGCTATGCAAACTCATCCCATAATTTTCTTCTCTTTGTATTTCTTTCCTGTCTTCAGAAACATTTCATACAGTAGATGAACTGTTCCTTCTGTTTAACTTAATAGCATGCTACAATTTAAGTACATTGCTGCTTCCTGTCTACAGAAAACAACTGCTTCTAACCACTTTAGGCTTAGCAATTTTTCACGTAGAGGAAGTATTAAATTCTTAAATTTCCTCTTAGATCCTCTGAGTCAGATTAATTTTGTTTCTTCTATTACTTGTTCCTTTTTGTTTCCACAAGCTGTAAATGAACATGAAATTCTTCCCTGAATTATCTGAGTGGGCCAAATTTTACCAGTTTCTGAAGTATACTGGCAAGAACCTTTCCCTCTTCCTTCCTTTGATACACACACGGTGATCCTTTCAGGCTTGAAGCTATGGGCAATTTGAAGATTTTAAAAATCAGACTATTGGATATAGCACAAAACGTCCCACCCATAATAATATAGCTACCCTTGCCTCATACACTTGAACAAATATTTTATAATTTCAGATTAATGTAAGGGAGCATATGATTAGGTTATGTTGTTTGCATATCTCAAAAGCCCAAGTTGTATTTGAGTCCTTCACCCAGGAATTAGTGGATGTGTTAAGTACTCAGTTTCTAAATTTACTTTTATATTTTATTACAAAAATGTAAAATGTACATAATTGTTGAATCTATACCTTGCAACCATTTAGAAAATATAAGTAACTATTTTATATTATAGTTTCCCCATGACATTGGTTTGTCCCAATAACTGCTTTTGTGAACGGACATGGGCTGGGGGAACAGAGGTGTTAATGACTGCGAGAGTCTACACTTTAAGAAATAAGTGAACACAACAGACCTTAAACTTTCATTGTTTGCCTTGGGAACAGCTTACAACCAGTATACGTATATTTTGTTGTAGAGACAGAGTCTCACTTTATCGCCCTTGTAGAGTGTTGTGGCGTCACACAGCTCACAGCAACCTCCAACTCCTGGGGTTAGGCGATTCTCTTGCCTCAGCCTCCCGAGTAGCTGGAATTACAGGCGCCCGCCACAATGCCCAGCTAACAACCAGTATATTTTTTATCTCATTTGACACAATTATATTTTTATTCAGTGCATACTATTTGACTATTCTTTTCAACAATAGGCCAGGTCCATTTTGGTTCCCTTTATAATTCTGTTTGATTTATCTCTTCAACTACTTTCTCAATACTTGGTTCTTTATCCATTATTTTCTACTTGTGTCCTTCCTATGTGTGTATTGTTCTTTTAAAGATGTTTGTCCGAATTCTCACCCTGATTTTCAGGGATGTCAGGATCTCATCACCTTTGGCTATTGTCTCTGACATGGATCATGTGTTCCTCTCAAAGACCTGGCCTAGTTAAACGGATGTTACAACATCCTCACACCAGACTTCACATGTTGGGCCTTTATACCCCTATGTTTTCATGCTACCTTATTCTTATTAGACACTTCCCAGGACCTACTTTTGCTTCAAGACTTATTCAAATCTGGTTTTCTCTAAATGCACTCTGAGAACACATTTGTTCTTTTTCCAGTTTGATTTAAAATTAAAGTCTTAGAGCTTAGAGGTGTAAGGAATTTTAGAGATAACGTACTTCAGTACTTTGGTGATGCCTGAATAATTTAGAGCAATTCATCAGGGTCAATGGACTAGGTAACTGCAGAGCTGGGTCTAGAATTTATATCTTTGGATTTTATATCAGATGATAGTTTTCTTTCCCCAGTCCCATAAGCTCTTGCTTTTGCCTTTAGTAATATATTATTTTCTTGTATTTTTTTTTTGTTTCATTACATGAATCTTATTTCTAAACTTGATAGAGGTTTCTTGAAATTTAGGATCATAATTGTATATCCTCCAAGTCCCTAGCCAAGTCCAAGCCATAGAGCTGTTTTGTGCTCTGTGTGTGTGTGTATGTGTGTGTGAGAGAGAGAGAGAAAGGGAGAGAGAGAGAGAGAGAGGGAGAGAATGGTATTCTACTACCAAGCTCAGATTTAGCAGTGGCTGTGTTTTGAAAGTTTCTGTCATCAAGGCTACACACCCAACACAGGTGTTGTCAATGAATTTTGTGATCCTCTATAAGTGTTAAGTTTTGACCAATATTAGACAATAAAAGTGTTTTGGGTGACTCTCTGACTCCCTTCTACCTCTGTCACCCTGAATTCTTACTAATCAAGTTCATCATCTTCCTTTCTTTTGTTTTCCTTGGCAGTAGGAAAAGACCAACATCTGTATGTGACAAGTTCTCTCACCTCTTCTCCATCCAACAAATCTCTGTGACATGCTAGAAAACACCAGCACTCACTGTAACAGTGCTTTCTACTTGTCTTTTAGGGCTTTTCTCCTTTTCCTCTGGTCTGTTACAGGTTCGTACTAGTTTAGATTTGTCCTTTCTGTGACATTGTAAAAAGAGGTAGTCAACATGTTCACTGGCGGGGGGTGGGGGGGCGTATGTCTTAGTAGAGTCACGTGTAATTTTGTCTCTCTTCTAATAGTTTAACTGCACGTGCTGAACTAAATCGTTAAGACAGAATATGTGTGCATGTATGTGTGTGTGCATGTGAGTGTGAACGTGTGGGCATGTGTGCATGCATGCATGTGTGTATGTGCATGTGCGTGTGTTTGGGGTGGGGGACGTTGGGAAGCAGCTGCTATTAAGATAGTTGTGTAAAGACCATCTGACTGATTAATTAAGTACACAACACAAAGAGAGAACAGGTTTGAACGTAAGTCTCACAGTGAATTGCCCTTTCATGAGGAAGCAGTCCCTCCGGAACATCAAGTTAGTAATCTAAACTATACTTTACTATTAAAACTACTTAAGCTTAAAATAAGTTGTCTTAGCCATTAATTAAATCATAAAAACCCTGAATAGACTAACTGACATCTTTGTGAAAGGAGGATTTAATTACAACTTTAATTTTGGCAATGCTGCTTGAAGCAAAACTTAAAACTGTGACCATAAATGTGTATACTCAATAAAACATAGCCTCCCCACTTATTAGCAACACTTCCTTCACTTAAGGGGTTTCCTTTTTCTACGCTGTTGGCACAGTTGACCCGTACTCCACTTTATGAGTCCTGGGGAGACATATGTCCTTTTTCAAATATGGAGATGACATCAGAAGCCTCTCCAATGACTTGTAACTTAAAACTTACATTTAAGCAGAATTTCCACTCAGGGAAATAAAAGAAATATTACATAGCAGCATGACATGTTTCTTTTCACCTGTAATTCAATTTACTTTTTTTTAAAACTATGAGTCCTTAATGTTTATTACCTTTAGCAGAAACAAATTAAAAAGAAATCTTGCCTTCCCACTGCAATATCTCTTCACTCTTAAGAACACTCCCTGCTGGGAATACTGCCTTAAATACTGTCTGTCTTTTGCATAGAGAAGACCTAAGCAAACAGCACCTTAGCACCTTCCCTGAAGCAGTCCATTCGTTGGGTATTTTCATTTGTAGTAATCTCTAGAAGCAATACCTCACTAATACAGCCATTTTAGAATTTTTTTTAAATTAGTGAAAATAGGCTCACTTCTCTAGCAATACCCCCCAAAGCATACAAACTCTTGCTTAATATAATCACACACACACACACACACACACACACACACACACACACACACTTAGACCGGTCAGATGAACAATTGAACAGGTTACCTTTCTCAAAGTCATTTGGGCTCTCAGGTGAATGGAGGTCCTGTCGTCTTCAACAAATGTTTCTGAGGACACCTGTGGGCCACCATCATGTTTGGCTTGAGTGGAAACATGAAGGAGAAGATGTAGTAGGTTTCCATGGGCCAATCATCACGGTAGCACGTATCATTTCTGTTCCCCTTCTTTTGGCTTGAACTCAGAACGTGGCCTCACATAAGTACAGAGAGGCAAGGAAACCCAGTCTGTGTCTCTGGGTCCAGGATAGTGAGAGGCTCACACATATGGGTGACCAGCTGACTGTTTTTGTCACATCTATTTAAGCTGAGCCAGTCTCCATAGATATAAGAAAGGCTTATCTTATTCTTGGACTGCTTATCTCAGGAAAACTTTGTCTTCTAAAATGAAATCCAGCCAGGAAATTTCCAGTTTTCAATTTGAGAAGGGAGAACTGATTTCTTTCAGAGAAATTAGGACCACTGATATCAAACATGGCATCATCAAATAGATGCAATTTACATGAGATTTTACACATAGCTCACCTTATTTTCTGTGTTTAGAAAGAGTCAACCATCTCTATTCCTCTGTAATCCTTTACTGGCAGTTTTTCTGCTGGCTGAAAATTCCAGGTCTGCAGAAGTGGCTTGAACCTTTGAGTTCCAAAACTCATCAGGTTTCCTAATGCGATATTTTTATTTTCTTTTAATTTGGAAGGGTTATACTGAAAAGCCACCAACTATGTCCCTTGGATGAAAATGAATGAATAATGTTGATGAGATCACAGGTTTCAGACGATCCTGTAGAAATTCAAGTCTCAAAATCAACATGGAGGGGCTTTACTCTGAATTATGCCAAATTCATTTTGCACCCCCTTTTTGTCAATTGATTTATTGATTAGGGAAATAAGAGAATGAGAAAGTTAAAAAAAAAGTTTCTTCTACCAAAAAAGATCATCTACTACCCACGTGGTGACCCTAATCAGTGAGCAGCACTGAACATTGCTTCTTCCCTCTTGTTAGCATAGAGGGGTCATTCCCCTCCTCTTGAAGTAATTCTTAATAATGACTCCTCAGTAGCTAGCACTTTTTTCCCTCCCTCCCTCTTTCCTTCCTTCCTGAGACAGAGTCTCACTCTCTTGCCCAGGCTAGAATGTTATGGCCTCAGCCTACCTCACAGCAACGTCAAACTCTTGGGTTCAAGCAATCTGTCTGCCTCAACCTCCTAAGGCCTCTGCCACACCATCTGGCTGATTTTTCATTTTTTAGTAGAGACAGGGTCTTGCTCTTGCTCAGGCTGGTCTCAAACTCTTAAATGCAAGTGATCCACCTGCCCCAGCCTCCCAGAGTGCTAGGATTACAGGTGTGAGCCTCCTCCCCGGGGCAGTCGCTAGTTATTTTCAATCTGGATCATCTCAGGAGGACATCTGATCTTTGCTGAGTTTTGTTCTGGTAACTACAGCTGTACACAATTCTTACATGGAGGTTTCTTCAATAGGATGACCAGCTTGTCCAGGTGGCATAAGACTGAAGAGTCTTCTCTGGTATTTAGGGGGAGAAATTCTCCAGGAATTTCTGTGCTAACACCTGGAAAATCAGAGGCAAACCAAACCAAGGGGAATTGGTCCTCTTATGATCTTATGGTTCTTCAGAAGAGCCAGGTCACAACAGCAGCACATTTCCTGTTAAAGAGTTATCTGGGAATGGGCAGGAAGACAAGGTGGGACCCCCAGGCCCCATCTCAGTGCTGCCCACCTTAAATCTGTTCCAAGTGATTGCTTACCCCTGGGGAGGAAGGTTCACCCACCAACTACCAATCTGAACTTAGCGTGACAACTTCAGGAGGATGTAGAAGACTCTCTAGCCGAACAACACACACAACAAAGTCTTCAAGGTGACCTGGAACCATCTTAAGACTAATTATTATGCAGTTAATGGGGTCAGGTTCATGGGAGGCCTACGTACGTAGTGAGACTGTAGTTCCCAAGTAGCCTATGAACCACAAGGTAAGCCTGACCCAGGTGGCAGAAAGAGACCCCCTGTCCATAACGCATGCCTTTTCCTTATTGTTACAACAGAGTTCTGTTCCCTGTCTCTGGAGAACCTACCTTGCTCTGGAAGCCTTTCCCTTTCTCAGTAAGCTGTGTTTAATGCTTTTCTTACTTTGAGCGTCTAGTCATTTTTCCACCAAGATAACTATAAGAACAGAAGACTTCAACAGCTTCATGAAACCCCAACATCTTAGGATGCAGGCAGCTGCCTGAAAACCCAACATTTTTGTTTAGGAAACAGTTGATTAAGACCCTGGGAGATTTGCAAGAAACAGCTGATACCCCCAAAGTTGTGTATAAAATCCAAACACTGTGCTTTCCTAGGGGCCTGCAGTTACTAGGACAAGGCCTGGTTCAAGTTGTTAGTAGTTAATAACCTTCTTTTTCTTGCTAAAATTTTACTAGCTTTTTTCAATTATTTCGGTGACTACCTCAAGCCATCACTGTGCCTTTATAACAATCCTATATTCTTCACTTTCTCCTCAGTATCACTTGCACTTTCTTTGAGGCAACTTTCAGTGTTGATTTGCCCTTGACTCAGCAGAAACTGTTTCTGTAATTATGGTCCCGCATCACTTGCATCAGAACGGATGTGCTCTTTAGTTTTTTTTCCTTTTCTTTTTTTTAATTAAGTCATATACACATAGATCATGAATATGTTTATGCATATGTGGGGTACAATGTGTTAATTTTTTAATACAAGCTGATGTGGTTACATCAAACCAATCAACATAGCTTTCACCTCATTTACTCGATTATTGTGTTAAGACATTTATGTTCTACACTTGACAGATTTGACTTGTACCCTTGCAATATGCTCCATAGGTGTGGGCCCGCCTTTCACCCTCCTTCTATCAAACCTTCCCCCTCCCCTCCCTTCCCACTCCATCTCTCTCCTTCATCCTGGGCTATAGTTGTGTTCTATCTTTCATAAGAAAGTGTGAGTAAATATAAGTTGGTTTCATAGAAGTACTGGGTACATTGGATACTTTTTCCTCTATTCTTGAGATACTTTACTCAGGAGAATATGTTTTAGGTCCCTCCATGTAAACATAAAAGAGGTAAAGGCTCCATCTTTTTTTTAAGCTGCATAGTATTCCATGGTACACATCTACCACAATTTATTAATCCATTCATGGGTCAATGGGCATTGGGCTTCCTCCATGACTGGGCTATTATGAATTGAGCTGCAATGAATAATCTGGTGCAAATATCTTTTTTGCAAAGTGATTTTTGGAAACAGAAAAAAACTCAAATAGCCAAGACATTACTCAGAAATAAAAACAAATCAGGTGTAATCATGCTATCAGACTTCAGACTGTACTATAAATCTACAGTGATCAAAACAGCATGGTATTGGCACAAAAACAGAGAGGTAGATGTATGGAATAGAATTGAGAACCAAGAGATGAATCCTGACATTCATCATCATTTGATCTTCGATAAGCCTATCAAAAACTTCAATTGGGCAAAAGACTCCCTATTTAACAAATAGTGCTGGGTGAGTTGGCTGGTGACTTGTAGAAGACTGAAATTGGACCCACACCTTTCACCTCTAACAAAAATTGACTCTCACTGGATAAAAGACTTAAACATAGACATGAAACCATAAAGATTCTTGGAAAGAGTGCAGGGGAAACACTTAAAGAAATTGGCCTGGGAGAAAACTTTATGAGGAGGACCCCTCCCCCAGGCAATTGAAGCAATGCCAAAAATACATTACTGGGATCTGATCAAATTAAAAAACTTCTTCACTGCCAAGACTACAGTATGTAAAGCAAGTAGACTGCCCTCAGAATGGCAGAGGATATTTGCAGGTTACGTTTCCAACAAAGGTCTTAACCAGAATCCACAGAGAACTCAAACTTATTAATAAGAAAAGAACACGTGATCCCATTTCACTATGGGCAAGAGACCTGAACAGAACCTTCTCTGAAGAAGACAGGGACATGGTCTACAGACACATGAAAAAATGCTCCTCATCTTTAATCATCAGAGAAATGCGAATCAAAATGACTTTGAGGTACCATGTAACTCCAGTAAGATTAGCCCACATAACAAAATCCCCAAACTACAGATGTTGGCATGGATGTGGAGAAAAAGGAACACTTCTCCACTGCTGGTGGGAATGCAAACTAATACATTCCTTTTGGAAAGAAGTTTGGAGAACACTCAGGGATCTAAAAATTGACCTGCCATTGGATCCTGCAATTCCTCTACTAGGAGTATATCCAATGGACATGTTCTTTAAAATGCAAATTCCTGAGTTCTACCTCAGATCAACCCTCCAACCTGAGCCAATGGAAACTTAGAAAACAGCATTTCTAATGAGTAGCT
>CAUYRH010174039.1:0-16186 GCA_963574655.1 Perodicticus potto
AGTCCCAGCTACTTGGGAGGCAGAGGCAAGAGACTCGCTTGGGCCCAGGAATTAGAGGTTGCTGTGAGCTGTGATGCCACGGCACTCTATCCAGGGTGACAGCTTGAGGCTCTGTCTCAAAAAAAAAAAAAAAAAAGAAAAGAAAATGAATGAACGCTCAGTGCCTGTTGCTCAGTGGCTAGAGCACCGACCCTGGGCCTGCCAAAACAATAATGACAACTACAAAAAAAAAAAAATAGCCAGGCATTGTGGCAGGCGCCTGTGGTCGGGAGGCTGAGGCAAGAGAATCGCTTGAACCCAAGAGTTTGAGGTTGCTGTGAGCTATGATGCCATAGCACTCTACCGAGGGCGACATAGTAAGATTCTGTCTCAAAAAAAAAAGAAAGAAAGAAAAAAAAAAGGTACACAGATGGGAATGAACATGGAGCAAGGGATGATGATAGGGAAAAAGGCCTGGCAGGACAAAAACATTGGCTATATTGGCTATAACAGGGCACCAGTAAGCTCAGCTGGGCCATCATAGGAAGCCTCCAGGATAGGAAGCAGGTTCACTGTGCGCTGGTTTCCGACTTGTCTGAGGCTGGTAAGGCAGAGCACCCACACATAAGTTACTTGACGCAGGCTTATCACTTACAGATAGGCAGTGAGGGAGGACAGAAGCCTAGGAGTCTTCGTGAACCAGTCCTCCGCAGCTCAGGAACACTGCCTGGGGCAGAAGGAGTCTTGTCGAGTGTGCTCCATTGCTGGGAGACCCCAGAAAGCAGCCTACTTGGGGCTGGGCCAAAGCATTGAAGGACCTTCTATCTTCACGCGGAGAGCTGACCAGAGCTGGGGGTGTTCCAGCCAGTCCTTCCCTATCTCAGGACTTTGCATTCCCAGCACATTCTATATTTCTTTTTGAGAACTTCCAGTGTGAAAGGGAAGAGAACCAGTTGTCCACAGCCACAGGAAGAACTGTCCTGCACAGTACTGGAGTGAGGTGTTTGGACTTGGCGCTCCAGTGTCCGTCTTAACACTTTGCTCAAGGCAGGGCCTGAGGATGGATAGATAGAGGCTGAGGGTGTGGACTCATGCACCCCTGCATTTGCGTGACTGTACGTAAGGCTCAGGTAGATAGAGGGTTCCTGAAGGTCACAGGGACCTCTGCAGGCTGAGGGGTAGCAGGGCAGTGCCGAGAGAGCCGCACAGAAGTTGGCACAGCAGCACGTCTAGGACGCATGTTGCCAGTGGGAGGAGTTTGGGGAAGGCGGAGAGAGGAACCCAGAGGTGTGAGGGGGTGAGAAGTTGGAGGGAAACGTATCAGGGCCTAAACACTATCCTTCACCCACAGGCTGGGAGCCTGCTGGGAGCCAGGCAATAGCAGAACCTAGGGTAATGGGGGATGTTGTGAGACCGACTCCCACCTGCCCCTGGGGTTCACAGTCTTTCTGAGAGGAGGCCAGAGGCCCAGGACTTTGCAGCCCTAGAGTCCCCGGAGGGCCCTGGGAGAGGAGATAACCGTGAGATTGGACTCCTTCACTATGGAGTGAGAGCCCAAGAACTAAAACAATTGTTTTCAGCTTGACTGAAATTGCCCATTTGCCCTTCATTCAGGAAAATAATCAAAGGAGTCTTTGATTGGAAGCAAGGTACATCTCCCGTCTGGGCTGCAGAATACTTAATTCTGATTATTTTCTTGCTGAGAACTTGATCTGCGCTATTATGTTGCTTCTTGGATGTCACTGAGAATGGAATAGTCATTGTCCAATGAACACAGAGTTATTGAGGGCAACATACCAAACACAGTTGTGACGGGTGAATGGAGTTTATAGTCCAGTGGGCAGACAGACTAACACGACTAACAAGTAAACAAATAAATTCAGCTTTGCCTTAAACAATTGTTAGAGCAAATCAAGCGACTAAGAGGGAGCGATTTAGAGGCAGTGGAGGGATACTCAGCAGTCTCCAAGAGAGGGGAGCAAGCGGACTCAAGTCAAGAAGTGACAGTTCATCAAGACTTGAATGAGTGGCCAGGTGTCATGGCTCACACCTATTATCCTAGCACTATGAGAGTCTGAGGCAGATGGATTGCTTGAGCTCAGGAATTCAAGACCAGCCTGAGCAGGAGTAAGACCCCAGCTCTACTAAAAATAGAAAAACTAGCCAGGCATTATGGGGGGTGCCTGTAGCCCCAGCTACTTGGGAGGCTGAGGCAAGAGAATTGCTTGAGCTCAGGAGTTTGAGATTGCTATGAGCTTAGTCTCTCTTTAAAAGTGAGACTCAGGGCTTGGCGCCTGTGGCTCAAGTGGCTAAGGCGCCAGCCACATACACCTGAGCTGGCGGGTTTGAATCCAGCCTGGGCCCGCCTAACAACAATGACAGCTGCAACCAAAAAATGGCCGGGCGTTGTGGCGGGCGCCTGTAGTCCCAGCTACTTGGGAGGCAGAGGCAGGAGACTCGCTTGAGCCAGGAATTGGAGGTTGCTGTGAGCTGTGAATCCACGGCACTCTATCCAGGGTGACAGCTTGAGGCTCTGTCTCAAAAAAATAAATAAATAAAATAAATAAAAGTGAGACTCAGGGGCAGTGTCTGTGGCTCAGTGAGTAGGGCGCCGGCCCCATATACCGAGGGTGGCGGGTTCAAACCTGGCCTCGGCCGAACTGCCAAAAAAAAAAAGGACAGGCTCGGCACCTGTGGCTCAACGGGCTAAGGCGCCAGCCACATACACCTGAGCTGGTGGGTTTGAATCCAGCCTGGGCCCGCCTAACAACAATGACGGCTGCAACCAAAAAATTGCCGGGCATTGTGGCGGGCGCCTGTGGTCCCAGCTACTTGGGAGGTGGAGGCAGGAGACTCGCATGAGCCCAGGAACTGGAGGTTGCTGTGAGCTGTGATGCCACAGCACTCTATCCAGGGTGACAGCTTGAGGCGCTGTCTCAAAAAAATGAGACTCAGTCTCAAAAAAAAGAAAAGAAAAAGGAAAAGACTTGAATGACAAAAAATTGAGCCACTCAACAGAAAAGGGGACAAGAGTGTTCTAGGCAGTGTCAGCAGCAAGGATAAGTTACTGGTCAAGACCAAGCCCAGTGGGGTAATGGGGCAGAGGGCTTAGTGAGGGTTTTGTAACAAATTTTAAGTCTAAGATAAGCCATTGAAAAGTTTTAGGCGAGAGTGAGAGATAATCTGATGTGGGCTAGAAAGAAGCAGATGTAGTGGCAAGAACTTGGGGGTGAGCCAGGGTGGAGGCTGTGCGTGGAAGTGTTGTACCACTGGATGGCGGTGTGACTTGGACCAGGGTGGTAGCAGCAGCCTGGGGAGAAAATGCACAGGTATTCTGGAGGTGGTACCCGCAGGACTTGCCGGTGGGCTCCCTGGGGGAGAGGTAGGTTAGAGAAAGAGGAATTTTTTTTTTTTTTTGAGACAGAGTCACTTTATCACCCATGGTAGAGTGCTGTGGTGTCACAGCTCACAGCAACCTCCAACTCCTGGGCTTATACGGTTCTCTTGCCTCAGCCTCCCAAGTGGCTGGGATTACAGGTGCCCACCACAACGCCCAGCTATTTTTTTGTTGCAGTTTAGCCAGGGTCAGGTTTGAACCCACCACCCTCGGTATATGGGACCGGTGCCCTACTCACTGAGCCACACACGCTGCCCAGAAAGAGGAATTTTTTTTTTTTTTTGGAGAGACAGAGTCTCACTTTATTGCCTTCAGAGTGCCGTGGCGTCACAGCAACCTCCAACTCCTGGGCTTAGGCGATTCTCTTGCCTCAGCCTCCCAAGTGGCCGGGACTACAGGTGCCTGCTATAACCCCCTGCTTTTTTTTGTTTTTGCAGTTCGGCCGAGGCCGGGTTTGAACCTGCCACCTTCGGTATATGGGGCCGGCACCCTACTCGATGGGACATAGGCACTGCCCAGAAAGAGGAATTTTTTTAAAATACAAGAAAATGACCCATATGGCAAGAATGTGGAGAAAATGGAAGCTTTGTGCACTCACTGCTAGTAGAAATGCAAATGGTATAACCACTGTAGAAAACAGTAGGGTGGTTCTTTAATAAATTAAAATTAGACCAGTTGTGAGGGCTTACGCTTATAATCTTGGTGCTCTGGGAGGCTGAGGCAGGAGGATCACTTGAAACCAGGAGTTTGAGACCCACTTGAACAAGAGCAAGACCCCAGCTCTACAAAAAACAGAAAAAATTAGCCAGGCATGGTGGTGGGCCTGTAGTCTTAGCTACTTGGGAGGCTGAGGCAGAAGGATCACTTGAGCCTAGGAGTTTGAGGTTGCTGTGAACTAGGCTAGTGCCACTGCACTCCAGCCTGGGCAACACATGAAATGCTATCTCCAAAATTAAATTAAAAAATAAATAAATTAAATTTCATTTTAAAATTACCATATAATGCAGCAATTGCATTCCTGGGTATATACCCCAAAGAATTAAAAGCAGGGTCTCAAAGAGATATTTGTATACTCATATGCATAGCAGCTATTCATAATAGCTAAAATATGGGAGCAACCCAAGTGTCCACTGACAGAAGAATGGATAAACAAAATTTGATCCATACATACAACAGTATATTATTCAGCCTTAAAAAGGAAAAAAATTCTAATGTATGCTACAATATGGATGAGCCTTGAGGACATTATGCTAAGTGAAATAAGCCCATCATAGAAAGACAAAGTGATTCCACTTCTAGGAGGTACTTAGATGAATTCACAGAGACAGGAAGTGGAAATGGTGGTTACCAGGAGCTGGAGGTGTGGTAACGGGGTGGGGTGAGGTGGGGTGGGGGGTGTTGTTTAGCTTTATTTTTTAAAATTTATTTAGCAGGCCCAAGGCAGGTTTGAACCTGCTACCCCTGCTACATGGGGCCGGTGCTCTAACCACAGTGCTATGGGCGACCCCCTGGGAGGTTTGTTTAATGGGTATGAAGTTTCAGTTTTACAAGATGAAAAGAGCTATGGAGAGACTCAGCAGTGATGGGTGCATATGCTGCAGGTATTTAATGCCCCTGATCTGTACACTTAAAAATGATAAAGAGGGACTCGGCACCCCATAGCACATAGCATAGTGGTTATGGCACCAGCCACATACACCAAGGCTGGCAGGTTCGAACCCAGCCTGGGCCAGCTAAACAATGACAACTGCAACAAAAAAA
Source organism: Perodicticus potto (assembly GCA_963574655.1). NCBI lineage: Eukaryota > Metazoa > Chordata > Mammalia > Primates > Lorisidae > Perodicticus > Perodicticus potto. The sequence goes on from CAUYRH010174039.1 coordinate 5,138, forward strand.
ATAGCCGGGTGTTGTGGTGGGCACCTGTAGTCCCAGCCACATGGGAGGCTGAGGCAAAGAGAATCACTTAAGCCCAAGAGTTTGAGGTTGCTATGAGCTGTGACGCCAGGGGCATTCTACTGAGGGCAACATAGTGAGACTGTCTCAAAAAAAACGACCCCCTCCCAAAATGATAGAGATGATAAATGTTATATGTATTTTACCACAATAAAAAAAAAGTTGGGGGTGGCACCTGTGGCTCAAAGGAGTAGGGTGCTAGCCCCTATATCGCAGGTGGTGGGTTCAAACCCAGCCCTGGCCAAAAACTGCAAAAAAATAAAAAGTTGGAAAAGATAAAAAAGGATTCTAGGCCGAGCACAGTGGTTCATGCCTGTAATCCTAGCACTCTAGGAGGCTGAGGAAGGTGGATTGCTTGAGCTCAAGGCTTTGAGACCAACTGGACCAAAAGTGAGACCCCCGTCTCTACTAAATAGAAAATCTGAGGCAAGAGGATTGCTCGTGCCCAAGACTTTGAGGTTGCTGGGAGCTATGATGCCACAGCAATCTACCCAGGGTGACAGCTTGAGACTCTGTCTCAAAAAAAAAAGGATTCTAGGTCTGAGGCCCAAGGACAGGAGGTGTCATTAACTGAGATGGTGACTTGGGAAGGCAGCAGCAGAAGGAATCAGGACTTCTGGTTCGGTCCTGTTCTAGACACCCAAGGACATCAAGGAGAATGTCAGGTGTTAGAAAGGACAAAGAAACATGGAGGAAATGAAGTCATGGGAAGGAGGACGACATTTGGGTGTGAGGTGTGGGGGGTGGATACGGATCAGGGAGCAGAGTGAAGACAAGTCCTGGGGTCTCCACAGCAAGAGTGAGGAGGAGCCCTGGAAGCAGACCAGGGAGTGGCCAGGGAGGGTGGGTGTCTAGAGCATTTCCAGAAGGACGGAGTGGTCATCTGTGTCTAATGCTGCCCAGAGGTCAGCTCAGATGAGGGCAGAGATCTGACCATGGCCTTGGGCCTTGGCCTGAACAGTTTTGGGGATTGGTGGACAGAAGCCTGATGGGAGATGGGAGGGCAGTGAAGTCAGAGAACAACTGACTCTTTCAAGGAATTTTTTTTTTTTTTTGAGGCAGAGTCTCACTCTGTTGCCTAGGCAACAAAGTGCAGTGGCATCATCATAGCTCACAGGGCTCAAATCATCAACTCCTGGGCTCCAGATTTCCTCCTGCCTCAGCCTCCCAAGTAGCTGGAACTACAGGTGCACTCCACCTTGCCCAGCTAATTTTTCTATTTTAGCTCAGGCTGATCTCAAACTCCTGGGTGCAAGTGATCCTTCCACCTTGGCCTCCCAGAATGCTAGGATTACAGGCCTGAGCCACCGCACCTGGCCTCTTTCAAGGAATTTTGTGATAAAAAAGGAACAGAGACCTGGAATGGTAGTTGGAGGGGGGTTGGTGTCAGGAAGGTTTGTTTTTGTTTTGTTTTGAAGGAAGGAAGTTAATATATTGGTGGAGAAAGTAAAACTGATACTTTAGGAAGAGAGTGTGTGTGGCAAGTGCAGAGTCTTGGATTGGGAGATTCGAGGCCTGGCCTGGTCACAGGCAGGCTGAGGACAGCCCATCCTTCTCATGGGAGCATACAGGTGCAGGAGATGGCTGGGTTTGCTGGATAAATGAAAGGAGTTTATTGAGTGCCTGCCACGTGCTGGTTGCTAGGTAAATGTGGATAAAAGAGGCAGACAATGGCCTTTCCACATGGTGCTTACCTTCTGTTCTGGAAGTCAAACAAGTCAAGTGGAATAGCTCACTCAAGACTGTAGAGCTGTGGCTCAGCACCTGTGGCTCAATGGGTTAAGGCGCCAGCCACGTACACTTGAGCTGGCGGCCAGCCCGGCCCGCCAAACAACAATGACGGCTGCAACCAGAAAAATGGCCGGGCTTTGTGGCGGGCGCCTGTAGTCCCAGCTACTTGGGAGGCGGAGGCAAGAGACTCACTTGAGCCCAGGAACTGGAGGTTGCTGTGAGCTGTGATGCCATAGCACTCTATCCAGGGTGACAGCTTGAATCTCTGTCTCAAAAAAACAAAAAAAAAGACTGCAGAGCTGGAACTAAAACCCCATAGTTACCATCCTGCACACAGCACTGTCCTGCCTGCTTCAGCAGGTCATGGACAACATGCCACTTTGACTTAGACTCAGGAAAGGAATGACAGCCTTGCTCTGATGGGGCTTCAACTTACAGGCACTGACTGAGCACCTGTAGTCCCAGCAACTAGTGAGGCTGAGCCAAGAGAATCGCTTAAGCCCAAGAGTTTGAGGTTGCTGCAAGCTGTGATGCCACCGCACTCTACTGAGGGTGACATAGTGAGACTGTCTCAAAAAAAAAAAAAAATTAAACTTCCAGGCCTTTTGAGGGATCATATCTGCCTGAGCGTTCTGGATTTTTTGTTCCTTTTGGGATATGCCTGCCTATGGCAGGTCTCCACTCACCCCAACCCTAATCCTAGGCCTACTTCTTCTCCACAGTTCAGTGCTGTTTGTCAGAGGCTTACAGACTTACAGAGTCCATTGTGCACCAGGCGCTGAATTAATACCGCAGATCCAAGAGGGTGTACTGTTGTTATGCCATCATACAGATACAGAAATAGGGGCTCAGAGAACTGCAGTGGCTTGCCCAGGGCAACCATCCTAGCCAGCTCATGCTGCCATAGCAAAGGACCACAGCCTGGGAGGCCGAAACAACAGACATTTATTTTCTCACAGTTCTGGAGGCTGGAGTCCAAGTTCAAGGTGTCAGCAGCGTTGGTTTCTCCTGAAGCCTCTCTCCTTGGCTCACAGATGGCCACCCTCCTACTGAGTCCTCACGTAGTTTTTCCTCTGTGCACATGCATCTCTGGTGTCCCTTTGTGTGTCCAAATTTCCTTTCTGTATAAGGACAACAGTCAGATTAGATGAGGGCCCACCCTAAGGGCCTCGTTTTAACCTAATCACCTCTCCAAAGGCCTTGTCTCTGAATACAATTGTGTTCTGAGGTACTGGGGCTCAGGGCTTCAATGTAAGAATTTGGGGGACTTGGCTTGGCGCCTGTGGCTCAAGCGGCTAAGGCGCCAGCCATGTTCACCTGAGCTGGCGGGTTCCAATCCAGCCCGGGCCCACCAAACAATGACAGCTGCAACCAAAAAATGGCCAGGCATTGTGGCAGGCGCCTGTAGTCCCAGCTACTTGGGAGGCGGAGGCAGGAGAATCGCTTGAGCCCAGGAGTTGAAGGTTGCTGTGAGCTGTGAGGCCATGGCATTCTAACCCAGGGGGCAATGACTTGAAGCTCTGTCTCCAAAAAAAAAAAAAAGAATTTGGTGTACACAAACCATCACCCCTGGTTTGTGGTAGAACCAGCCACTAAGCTCTGTTGATGTTCAGATTTTGCTGTGGCTGAAAAACCAGACACCACACATTATGATTGGTATGCAGCTTTTGTACCAGTGGGCGCTACTCTGGGACTTTCTTGCCATCCTTCCTGTCCTTTGCTCTGGACCAGACAACTGAAGATATCCCAGAAGCTGTGTCTGTCTGGATAAGTGACGATAGACACCGAGGTCCAGGGCATGGACTTAGATTCAAAGGCCTGTCTGGAGCCAGGCATGGTGGCACCTGCCTGTAGCCCCAGCTAGTCGGGAGACTGAGGCAGGAGGATTGCTTGAGCCCAGGAGTTCAAATCCTGCCTGGGTAACAGAGTGAGACCCCCCCACACACACCAAGAAAGATGTTTCTGACCACCTAATCTGTAAGCCTTAGTTTCCCCATCTTTACAAAGGGACTTTAAGGATTAAATGAGAATGTGGCTCCTGCCTGTAAACCTAGCAATCTGGGAGGCAGAGTCAGGTGGATCACTTGAGCTCATGAGTTTTCGACCAGCCTGAGCAAAAGTGAGACTCCGTTTCTACTAAAAATAGAAATACTAGCTAGGCATTGTGGCAGGCACCTGTAGTCCCAACTACTTGGGAGGCTGAGGCAAGAGGATCAGTTAAGCTCAAGAGTTTGAGTTTGCTGTCAGCTGTGATGACGCCATGGCACTCTAGCCTGGGAAGCTGAGTGGGACTCTGACTCAAAAAATAAATAAGAACATGGCTATAAAAAGCCTAGCCCAGTGCTTGGCACTTAGCAGGGCGTCCTTAAGTGGTATGCTTCTGGTGCCAGGTGGAGGCCACTAGTTACCTTAGCTCTTGCCATCCCAGCCAAACCCTCGGCCTGGACAGAGAGTGAGATGAGTCAAGGGGACCATGTGCCTTTGCTTTCACTCTTTAATTAGCTTTGCCCCTCCAGGATGGTGGGCAGGAAGGAAGTTGGGGAAATGGGATGAATGTAGAATGCCTCCACCTCCTCCTAACCCTGGCCTCCCCTCAGCCTTCCGTAGCTACTTCGAGATCTTCAATGGCCCTGGCGAGGTGGATGCACAGAGCCTGAAGAATATCCTGCTCCGGGTGGGCTTCTCCCTGACGCCGGACCAGGTGAAGGATGCCCTGATGAGTGCTAATGTCAATGGTGAGTAGGGGTGAGGAGACGGGGGTCTCACTGTGAGCCCCAAGCTTCTCTGGTGCAGAACCTGTGCAGTCTCATGGGGCTCTGTGCTTGAAAAATCCTGTGCTTCGTCTAATGCTCTGTCATCACAGTCTAGAAATTCCCAATAGTCTCTAACAAGGGAGCCCTGTCCTGCATTTCCATTTTGTGCTAAATCCCGCACATTATGTAATTGGTCCTGACTCCAGGAGTTTATGCACCCTGAATGTTTACTCAGGGCCAGCTCTGGGGATCCCCCAAGGTATGAGTGATCTCAGAGGTTCCTGAAGTTCAAGTCACTGAAGTTCAGTCAGCCTCAATTTCTCCAGCTGTAAAGTGGGGCCCATAATAGTACCTATCTCACCTGGCTGCTATGGAGATAAAATGAGGCTGGGCACAGTGGCTCACGCCTGAAATCCTAGCACTCTGGGAGCCTGAGGTTCAAGACCAGCCTGAGTAAGAGCAAGATCCTAATACCCAGGGTTTGTTAAAAACAGAAAAACCAGCTGGGCACTGTGGCAGATGCCCATAGTCCCAGCTACTCAGGAGGCAGAGGCAGGAGGATCGCTTGAGCCCAAGTGTGTGAGGTTGCTGTGAGCTATGATGCCAGGGCATTCTACCCAGAGCAACAGAATGAAACTCTGCCTTAAAATAAATACAGAAATACATAAATAAATAGATGAAATGAGATAATCCAGGCAAAAGCATTGAACACAGCACCTCACAGACAGTGCCCAGGAGATGTTAGCTGCCAACACAAAAGCAGAGTTTAAAGTGGCTTAGGAGGCTGGGCATGGTGGCTCATGCCTGTAATCCCAACACTTTGGGAGGCTGAGGTGGGTGGATTGCCTGAACTCATGAATTTGAGACCAGCCTGAGCCAGAGTGAGACCCTGCCCCCATCTTTAAAAATAGCTGGGTGTTGGCAGTGCCCATAGCTCAGTGGTTAGGGCGCCAGCTGGGGGGTTTGAACCTGGCCTGGGCCTGCTAAACAACAAAAACTGCAACAACAAGAAAAATAACTGGGTGTTGTGGTGGGCACCTGTAAGTCCCAGCTCTTTGCTGAGGCAAGAGAATTGCTTAAGCCCAAGAGTTTGCGGTAGCTGTGAGCTGTGATGCCACAGCACTCTACCCAAGGGTGACACAGTGAGACCCTGTTTCAAAGAAAAAAAATAGCCAGGTATAGTAGTAGGCACCTGTAGTCCCAGCTACTTGGGAGGCTGAGGCCAGAGAATAGCTTAAGCCCAAGAGTTTGAGGTTGCTATGAGATATGAGGCCATGGCACTCTACTGAGAGTGACAAAGTGAGACTCTGTCTCAATAAAATAAAAAAATAAGAGTATTTAGCATCAGGGCCAGGTGCGGTGGCTCATGCCTGTAATCCGGAGGCTGAGGCAGGTGGATTGCTTGCGCTCAGGAGTTTAGGACCAGCCCGAGCAAAAGCAAGACCCCTCTAAAAAATAGCCAGGCATGTTGTGGCAGGTGCTTGTAGTCCCAGCTACTCGGGAGGGGGGTGGGGGCCTGAGGCAAGAGAATCACTTGAGCCCAAGAGTTTGAGGTTGCTGTATGGCACTCTACCCCAGGGTGAGTGATACTGTCTCCAAAAAAAACAAAAAAGGAGTACTCAGTATCCTCGCAAGGCTGCTTTAAGGATCAGAGAACATCTACTAAGCACCTATCAAGCTCCTGTCTGTCTTAAGCCCTGAGGACACAACACAAAACAAAACAGAATCAGTCCCTGCCTCCCAGAATCGTCCGTCATTCAATTCCAGATCTTATGGGGATTTTATGAGAGTGTTTGATGGGGCATCTGAGCTGGTCTGGTCTGAATCTCTGAGGAAGGGATGGTCAAATGGAAGCACGTATAGGATGTTTATTAAGTCAAAGAGTTGGAGACTAGTGGAGAGAATTCTAGAAAGAGGAAGCAGCATATGCAAAGGGCTTGAGCAGGGAAGAACATGGCCTCAGGTAGGAGAGCAGGTGCTGGGCAAGCTTGGCACAAGGTGAGGCTGGAGGCAGGTGACACGCAGATCCTCCGGGAGATTTTAATTTTCATCTTCTATTTCATGTGCCATTTTCTGCATTTAATATGCATTGTTTTTATAATTAGACCCAATGAGTAACTGCTAGTAACCATGCCTGGGCTGCAGTGCCTGGACCTGCTCAGGAAGCCCCCTGCCCACCTGGTAACTCCTCTGGCCTCCACAGGAGATGCTCATGTGGACTTTGAAGACTTCTTGGATGTGATGACTGACATCAGGCACTTCTGTTCCGTGGGTGAGTGGGGAGGAGCCCAGGGCAGTCAAAGCTGGAGGAGGGGCTCAGAGGCTGGGGAGGAGGCATTTAGGACCACCAAATGGTAATGGCAGCCACCATCCCATGTCCCCAGAACAGAATGCCCTGATGGACGTGGCTCTCCCAAACCCCCACACTCTACTCTTTGAGATCCTGTCCCTGCTGGTGGAGATGCTGGCTTTACCAGAAGCAGCCTTAGAGGAAATCGCAAAGTGAGTGGGGCTGGTTGTTGAGGGTGGATGGTTGTGGACACTGAGGTGGCACTTTGGGAACTTTTGGTGGTTAAGACTCTTCATCATAAGTGAAAGAAACCTGGTGGGGTACAGTGGCTCACACCTGGAATCCCAGCCCTCTGGGAGGCCGAGGCTGGAGGATCATTTGAGCTCAGGAGTTTGAGACCAGCCTGAGTAAGAGTGAGACCCCATCTTTACTAAAAACTGAAAAAAAAATCAGGTGGGCATTGTGGTGGGCTCCTGTAGTCCCAGCTACTCAGGAGGTTATGGCAGGAGGGTTGTATGAGCCCAGGAGTTTGAGGTTGGTGTGAGCTATGACGATGCCATTGCACTCTAGCCACATTAACAGAGTGAGACTCTGTCTTAAAAATAAATAAATACATACATACATAAATAAAACAAGTGGAAGAAACTCAAATAAAAATGGCTTAAGCAGGCTTGGCACCTGTGGCTCAACGGGCTAAGGCGCCAGCCATGTACACCTGAGCTGGCAGGTTCGAATCCAGCCCGGACCCGCCAAACAACAATGACGGCTGCAACCAAAAAATGGCCGGGCGTTGTGGCGGCCGCCTGTAGTCCCAGCTACTTGGGAGGCAGAGGCAGGAGACTCGCTTGAGCCCAGGAATTGGAGGTTGCTGTGAGCTGTGATACCATAGCGCTCTATCCAGGGTGACAGCTTGAGGCTGTCTCAAAAAAAAAAAAAAAAATGGCTTAAGCAAAGGTATTGGCTTAAGTAACTGTTTAGGGTCTCAGGAATGGCTAGATCCAGGGGTCCAAAAAATAACAGTAAGGCTTTATCTCGCTGTCTGTGCATCTTGTTGCATTGGTTTCGAGCTCAGCTAGGCTGTCCCCACAGGGTTAGGGGTGGCAACCAGCAGCCCTATTATGAAAGAGGAATTCTTTCCTATAGGACTCAGGTAGCAATCACAGAAAAGGAAATCTTACAGACCTCACCTGGGGCCAGAAGACACAAAGCCACGCCTGTCTCTGGAGCATAGAGAGTATGTAGGCAGGTAGATAGTGGTTCATCTAATGAAGAGATGGCCACAGGCAAAAACAACATAAACTTTTCAGTTCTAGAGACAAAGGTGAAGGCAGACTAGCCCACTCTTCTCCAACCAGCAGTTTCAGGCCATTATGCCTTGAAGGAGCCCCAAGTCTCCATTTCTTGTCTTTGAAATAAACAAACTTTAATACTTGCTCCTCAATAATTAGGGGTGGCGCCTGTACTCATTGGGTAGGGCACCAGCCATGTACACCGAGGTTGGAGGTTTGAACCCTGCCTGGGCCAGCTAAAACAACAATTGCAACAAAAAAATAGCTGGGTGTTGTGGTGGGCGCCCGTAGTTCCAGCTACTTGGGAGGCTGAGGCAAGAGAATCGCTTGTGCCCAAAAGTTTGAGGTTGCTGTGAGCTGTGATGCCACGACCCTCTACCCAGGGCGACAGCTTGAGAAATAATAATATGATAATAATAATAATAATAACTAGCTTCAGGGCTGGGCAAGGTGGCTCTAATCTTAGCACTCTGGGAGGCTGAGGCAAGAGAATCGCTTACGCCCAAAAGTTTGAGGTTGCTGTGAGCTGTGATGCCACGACACTCTACCCAGGGCGACAGATTGAGACTCAGGGCTGGGTAAGGTGGCTCTAATCCTAGCACTCTGGGAGGCTGAGGCAGGTGGATTGCTTGAGCTCAGGAATTTCAGACTAGCCGTAGCAAAAGTGAGACCCTGTCTCTGCTAAAACTAGAAAAACTAGCCAGGCATTGTGGCAAGTGTGTGTAGTCCCAGCTACTCGGGAGGCTGAGGCAGGAGGATCACTTGCCCAAGAGTTTGAGGTTGCTGTGAGCTAAGACACCGTGGCACTCTACCCAGGGCAACAGAGTGAGACTCTGTCTCAAAAAAACCAAAAACGAAAAAACAAAAAACCTAGCTTCCAGCAGAGGTGGTTGTGAGGGTCAAGTGGGATCAAAATACAAAGGCCCTTCATCGACTGCTTTGCACAGTTTTTGTAACTGTATTAGAGAAAATCCCAGGATCTGGTGGGAGGAAGAAAGAATTTGGAGCTCTGTCTGTGCTTCTTAAGCAATCTTGGGCAAGTCACCTTCTTTTAAGCCTCGGTTTCTTCATCTGCAAAATGGATGCTTATTTCCTTGATTCTTCAATGCAAATGACAGGGGATACAAGGGTTACTCACAAAATCGAATCTGCAGGGACCAGTGTCTCAGGCCACTGGGGTCTTCTCTCCACTTATCACACAGAGGCTTGTCCCTGCCATTCAGTAAGCTGGGCTCATTTTTTCCTACCACTTTCTTTGTGGGGTGGGGAATGATTGCAGCCTGCTCCAGTAACATCAACTTGGCAGCTCCAAGGACAAGAGATCTTTTTCCTCCCAGTATTTGTAATTCACTCAAAATGTATACAACATAAATATATCACTTAAAAAGCCATAAAACAAATTCCCAGTACCCATTACCCAGTTTATTATTAATTTCTTTTTGACACAGAATCTGATTATGTTGCCCTCAGTAGAGTGCTGTGGTGTCACAGATCACAGCAACCTCAAACTCTTGGGCTTAAGTAATTCTCTTGCCTCAGCCTCCCAAGTAGCTGGGACTACAGGTGCCTGCCACAACACCCAGCTACTTTTTTTATTGTTGTTGTTATTATTTTTTAGCAACATAGTCTCACTTTATTGCCCTTGGTGGAGTGCCATGGTGTGACAGCTCATAGCAACCTCCAACTCCCGGGCTTAGGCGATTCTCTTGCCTCAGCCTCCCGAGTAGCTGGGACCACAGGTACCCGCCACAATGCCCGGCTATTTTTTGTTTTGCAGTTTGGCCAGGGCCAGGTTTGAACCTGCCATCCTCGGTATGTGGGGCTGGCGCCCCACTCACTGAGCCACAGGTGCCGCCCTTTATTATTGTTGTTTTTAGCAGGCCCGGGCTATGTTGGTTGGAACCTGCCAGCCTCATCGTATGTGGTTGGCGCCCTAACAGCTGAGTGGGCACCAAGCCCCATTACCCACTTTAAAAATGGGTCATTTCCAGGGCTGGACATGGTGGGTCACACCTGTAATCCTAGCACTCTGGGAGGCTGAGGCAGGTAGATCTCTTGAGCTTAGGAGTTAGAGACTAGCCTGAACAAGAGCAAACCATCTCTAAAAATAGCCGACATTGTGGCCGGAGCCTGTAGTCCCAGCCACTCCGGAGGCTGAGGCAAGAGGATTGCTCAAGTCCAAGAGTTTGAGGTTGCTATGAGCTATGATGCCACAATACTCTACCCAGGGTGACAGAGTGAGACTCTGTCTGAAAATAAATAAAGATCATTTCTAATAACCCGGAAGCCCCTGCATACCCCCCCCAACTCACAAAATACTTTCCCCTAAACACCAACCATTTCCCCCTACTTGGTTTTTTTTTTTTTTTGGAGATAGAGCCTCAAGCTGTTGCCCTGGGTAGAGTGCTGTGACATCAAAGCTCACAGCAACCTCCAACTCCTGGGCTCAGGTGATTTTCCTGCCTTTTCCTCCCAAGTAGCTGGGACTACAGGCACCTGCTACAATGCCCGGCTATTTTTTTTTTTTTTTTTTGGGTTGTAGCCGTTATTGTTGTTTGGTGGGCCCAGGCTGGATTTGAACCTGCCAGCTCAAGTGCATGGGGCTGGCGCCTTAGCTGCTTGAGCCACAGGTGCAGAATCCCCTTATCGTTTTTTAATTTCATTGCTTATTTTTTCCTTCATTGTTTAATGAAAATTTCGAACATATAGCAAAGTTTTTTTTTTTTTTTTTGAGACAGAGCCTCAGTTGTCACCCTGGATAGAGTGCTGTGACATCACAGCTCACAGCAACCTCCAATCGCCTGGGCTCAAGCGAGTCTCCTGCCTCCGCCTCCCAAGTAGCTGGGACTACAGGCGGCCGCCACAACGCCCGGCCATTTTTTGGTTGCAGCCGTCATTGTTGTTTGGCGGGCCAGGCTGGATTCGAACC
>CAUYRH010174040.1:0-12280 GCA_963574655.1 Perodicticus potto
TCTTTATATAGTGATTAAGAAAATGCTATGAGGGCTATCTCTCACAGTACGATCAAAATGTTTCTGATTGTATATGAAGCACATTCTGCCCTATGATTGCACCAATGTACACAATTATGATTTAATAAAATTAAAAAAAAAGTTTACTATGTGCCAGCCATCATGCACAGCAGTTGGTGTACACAATCTCATTTATTCTTCATGTTAATGCTCATTTTTCCCAATTGTACTAATAAGAAAACTAAAGCTGGAGGGGTTAAGTAACATTTCCAAGGTATGTAAGTTAAGTCATGGAGTTGAGAGTTGGATCTAGGCTACTGCCAGAGCCTCCATACCAAAACCCACTGTCCTCTCCCCCAAATAAGGTATCTAATTTTAAAGTGTTGTTCCTTTCTTCTACTTCTACCTACTTAAACTTGTAAGACACAAACAGATGTACTCTTTTGCTTCTTCTTTCTATTATTCAATAATCACCTCAAATGTCCAAAGGAGAATCTGGGGGAAAAAACTAATGCCTTCCTGGCTAACTTTCACAATAGACAGGTTCTGGGTAGGTTCCACAGCCCATGCTTCACTTGTCCCAACTTTCTAAATATCTCCCCCGTTCCCTTCAGCCTTCTTGGTGGCGTTCCTTTCCTAAGAAGTCCAGAGACCCATTTTAACCACTTTTGAACGGTGAAAGCATTTCTCCTGGGAAGAAAAATGAGTGAGAATGTAGTCCCTTAAAGATCCAGTTAACTCACTTTATAAATCAGGAAAGAACTCCCTGAAATACATGAACATTTTCTCTCTCCAGAATCTTTGCCAGACTTGGCACAGGCCGGTCCATTAGAAATACATAATTGAATATTTTTAACAACTCAATTGTTCAACCTCACTTTGATCAATAGTTCATTACGTAAGTTAGATCTGCCAAAAGGGGCAAACTCTTCATCCCATTTGTCCCATATTTGCATGAATATTATGCTGTGAATGTTACGCTCCTTTGAACTTCAAAAGAGCTTCCTGGCCTCATTGACTACAACTTTAACAACAAAGCATAATGGAGTTACAGAAAGACCTTTTCCCAGCTAAAGACCTCAAACCTTGCTGATGCTGGATGGTAACAAAGTTTTATATAAGCAACAAATGGCTCATTCATCCACTGCAATGCAGTATCAGTATTTTCTGGCTTCCTGAACCTGTCTTCCATCTTGTGAGAGCAACTGTAACTATGGCTAATTAACTACCAACAAGTGACAACACCCACCTTAACCATTCCTTGCAAAAAAACATTCCACAAATGAAGTATTTCTTCCAGACCTCTTCAGATGTCTACACCAATTGAATGAGCATTTTTGACCATAATAGCATCTCTCCTCATTCCACCCTGATGTCCCAAATAGAAGAGCAAATAAGCTACAGAGCACCCTCTTAAGAGGTTTATATTCTAACAAGCCCTGAGAGATTCAACGCTTTGGCTTCCTTTGGTAAAATGGTGTTAGGCAACTGGGAGAGATATGAAAATTTATTACATGTACACTTAAAAGTTTTCCCAGTGGTTTCTTTTTTAAAAACAAAACTCTCTTTTTTCTTCATCTACTCCCATACCTTTCCATCTCTAGAACCGGATAGTAAAAATATGGGAAATGATATGTCCTTTCATTTTAAAGAGTTTTTCTCCTATTGTAAAAGTAGTATTTGCTAATACTTGGAACAGACAGCAGCACAAAGGTGAATAAAAATGACATTTTGTAAACCTACCATCCAGAGATTTAAAAAAATTAGGTCCCTATTGCATTCCATACATTAGTATAAATTTCAGATGGTACAGGTAACCTTGGGCAAAAGCCCAAATTATGACAGTAACAGAAGAAAATATAGAATTTGGGTGGGAAAGATCTTCCTAGGAATAAGAAATCCAGAAGCCATATAGGAAATGAATGACAGATTGCATTATGTAAAATTTTAAAACATCTATATGGGAAATATAACTTAAGCTTTAAAACAAATAGCAGACAGAAATATTTGACATACAAAAGGTTAACAAATAGCTTTTACCAACTATTAAGACTGGCAACTGAACTGAAAAAATAGGTAATTCACTGAATAAATACAACTGAACTAAAAAGTAATTGAAAAGATATTCCAGTAATAAAAAAAAAATTAAAACAAAACTGAACGATGATTCCCTAAATAAATTGGTCCCAAAGTACAAAGATTAATAACACTCTTGGTGAAGGAATTAGAAACGCACTTATACACAGATAGTGGGAGTAAAAAATAATATAATTTATTTGAAGGGCAATTTGGCAGTACTTAATCAAGATTAAAACTGAACACATACTTTAACAATTCCTTATAAATAATTGCATAAGTACCTAAAGGTGAGCATTAATGCCTTACTTGTAATAACAAAAACAGAAAGTAACCTGTATGTTTACAAACAGAGATTAGTTAAATAAACCATGACACACTTATGCAATCTGATTAGAAAGAATATGGCACTGGTATATTGCAATGTTCTGACATGGAAGGATGTCCTACACACACTGTTGAGTAAAAGCAAGTTTCAGAAAAATGTATATAATGTCCCATTTCTGCAAAAGAAAAGAAGAGAGTTTTGAAGAATACACAGCAAACCACTCATAATGGTTATCCTTGGAAAGTGGAATGGGAGTTAGGGGGCACATGTTCTTTATTGAAGCTCAGATGTTTTCATATTATTTTGTGTAACAAGTATATATATTAACTTTAAAATTTTAAAAAGTTAAAATAAGCATTTTCCAGGGCTACTAAATTTCTAATAAATGGTATTTTTAATGGCAGTGTGATACTATATTACTTGGATAATTTATGTAACAATTTCCCTATAGATTGAAATTTCCACTGCTTCTAACTTCTCACTCTTAAGAGCTGCAATATAAATCTCTGTGCACGCATATAATGTGTGTGCACGCACACATGTGCCTGTGTATCAAGGCAACATACATAGGACATATGCTTTGAAGTTTCCCCATCAGTGAAAACGACTTGACACATCTTCAGACATCTTGAAGACAGTTAGCTTGAGCATAGCCATACAGAATGATGATCAGTGGCTCATTCAGAAAATTATCATGGTTTAGTCTCATCGTCTAACAATATTCCTGAAACACTTGACCAGACTGGTGCCCTAGGCTGTCTCTTACATAATAATTTTGGCACCAACTAAATACCAAAAGGGCTTGGGACAAATTCATAGGGAAGAGGAAATGTTAGGGAAGTAGCAGTTTTGGCCCTATAAATATTTTTTAAGTCACATCTTTTTTTGGTTTACCAATTAATCTCTAAGTTTCAGAAACAATATCCTTCCATTCTTTATAAATGCGGAAGACTTCTTAGAGGAGATGGTCTTCTGAGAGTTACAAGCTTCCCCCATGTAACAGGCCATAAGGGCAGTTTCTTTCTAAGAGAGGAGGACTTTTAACCCCAGATGGTTGTGAGCTGAACTGAGAATAGATGAACATTTTTGTCACATCATCTTAAATCAAGGTGGGCTTCTGGAAGAGGAGGGTTCAGAGATGAATTTTACAAAAATGGAAAGAGAAGGCACTTAGGATTGTAAGAGAAGAGGCTGATCCAAGCTTCCTCACTGAGATCATGCCCTGTCTTTTGTGTCCCAATCATACCAGATATAACCATAGATCGCTCATGCTTAAAAGCTTAATGAAAAGCACTATTTGTCACAGGAAGAAGACTAAGTTTACTATGAAAATCATAGTGGGACAGAAACACACTTAAGGATGGAATAGGCTTGGCACTGTTCTCCTTGTCAGCAAGGCTTCCAACTTACACTGACAAAGGAGATAAATGTTTAAGTGATGGGCTTCAGATGCTGCTTCAGCTCCTACCAAGTATATTTTCAAAGCTCCTTCTCATGAATAAGTTCAGTGGAGCAGAGAATGCCCCTTTTGGACCAATTCCACTTTGTGCTTCTTTTGATGCAGTCAAAAAGGGGCTCAGGCTTTTCCTTCAAATTTAGAGCAAGTGTCCATCTCAGAAGTGGTTGAAAGTGATTCAAAGAAGGTAAGGTCTACACTGTGCAAAGGCTGTTAAAATCTCTTAACAAGAACAGAGATGTTGATGGTTACTCATAAATCTCCCAAATGTGGCAGCAAGGAGGGTTAATTATCTCCCCCCCGCTTTCCTGCCACTCTTCGGCTTTCTCCAATGTGTTAACCCATCACACGGATCGCTGACTTTCTAGAAATATTCCCTGGATTTGCGGGGACATTCTTTTCAATAAATGGCATCCAATTTGCTAACAGTCCCTGGAATCTCAATTTCCTCAAAGGAATTTTTCATCTGAATCCAGTTCATATGAAGGTTTCTTCCTCCTTTTTTCAGCATAAGGAAATAGGCAGAGCCTGCCTTGATTTTTCTTTGCTTTCTCTCTTCTATGTCGTTCTTTTCATAAACTAAAAAACTTTGCTGAAATTTGGGAAAAAATCCAACTCCTCTGTCAGGTATTTCTAGAGTTTCATAAAATGGAATTAGATTTGTATAGCTTAGAACGGTAAAGGGAAAAAATAGGCTAATGTGTCACGTGTTCTATGAGATGAAAATTATGTGATAATCAGAAAAACAGCCCCAAATTTAGTTGGCCCGATTCAAAGCGCTCATTCTTTTATCAACTCATGCATAAACAGTAAGATTCACTTTCTTCGCTGAGAATAATGGCACAGCCGCATTTGGGCTACATCATGATCTATAACAGATTATAACCACATTTTCAAAAAAGTTATAAGAAAGTATATTATTTTTTAAACACAAGACACTTACGTTTTACTTGCTCTGTTTTGCTTCCTTCTAGGAAAAGAAAGAACAACAAGGAAAAAGTGTACTTCATGCCTCCCATTTTCCACTTTTTTCTCATGTAGGCCACTGCAAAAGGCAACTGAAAACCTTCAAGGCCCGATGTACTCAAGCTGTTAGGAAGAAAGCAGAAAAAAGTCTTAACACAAGATCCTTTAAAACTAATAAAGATCACTGATACTTAGGCTTCTAATTTGTTAGAAAAAAAAATGAGGGGAATTTACATGAGTGCAAGTATTGTTTTCCTGCATAAGATAAAGGACTTGCCTCTCCTGTCTTGCAAAGACTGTGGGAGCAAATTCAAGTGAATGAGCATGCATTCCTATCCAATGCTGATGCTAAATCCTTACAGGCAAGTCATAGGAAAATAAAAGTAAATTTTGAAATCCTCCTTTCTAAGGGAATTAAAGTTGATTTCTCAAGAGATTTACTTTGGAAGAAAAAGGAAATGGGAGTTTGCAAAATGGCTATTTTGGAAAACAAGGTAAAAGTAATAGGCGTGAGACCTAAGCAATTTCTGAAATGAAAGTTAACTAATCTTAGCTTCAAAACTACTATTATCATTAATTCTTCAGGGATGAAGAACGAATTGATCAGAATTTCTCCTGTGTCCTCTCTAAGATCTATAAGGATGTTCAGTTTGCTTACATATATTGGAAAAGATATAATTAGCAAAATAGATGCAATTAAACACCTGAAAGGTTATATTGCTTAGAATGGTTCAGACATAATCCTCCCCTTGAAGTCCACTGTGAAATGGAAATTTTAAATGGGCCATTTTTAAAGGAAATTAAACAAATTTAAATAAGCAATTTGTTCACCTTGTACCACCATGCAAAAGATCATTAAAGCAACTATAATTCTTTAAAATATGAGATTGGCATTTCCAATCTAAGGGGTAGAAATCTTAAGTCTTTTAAGCCTTGGAACACAGAAAGTTTGTTGTAGCTCATATCCAGGCACAGGTCAATTCCACAGACTTTAGAGTTTGCAAGAGTCTTTCAGTGGGTAAGTTGGAAATATTTAAATGTTCTAGAAGCACTAAATTCAATCTAGGTTTCACCCTGGATAGGAACTCATCGATTTTTTCTGAGAGTCCAACTTAAATATTGAGTATAAAAAGAACTTGAGGGAATGCAAGATGATCATTTTGGAGAACTGAATGTCTTTGGGCTCTGAAGTAGATGCCACAGCTCCTCTTTCGATGCTATGAAGTTGACCAGATCATTCAAAATGCAGATTCAAATTATGAACATGCAGTTGAGAAGAGCTAATCATAGAGAATAATTTGTGCTGTGAAGCAGGGTTTTCAGCACCCTTTGCCTTCTTTATCTCCTCCCTCCTCCTTAAAGAACGATCAAATTCTCCTAGTAATATGTTCCTAGCCTTCCAAAGGCCTGGATTCTAATGTCTTGGTCCCCTCTGTGAGTTTATGGCCCACTTTCAATTACTCAGAACACTGCTGTCCCCTAAGAGCTACCAGGTTCCCTTGCAGCAAACCATTTTCATTAATAGTTTAACACAGCTGCACACTTCAGTGAGGTTCTTCCTGAGCCTGCTTTAATAAGTATATCCCCCAAGCCTCCAAAAGAGAAATATTTTTAACCACTGAAGTCTAATTTATCACAATCATATATGTGTGATTCTGAAACCATAGTTTTCAGGTCTCCCCATGCAAGAATCAACAGGGCTGTTTTTCTTTTACAATGGTTGGGCGATTCGGTGAACAGTAGCATTGCTTCATAACTCAAGCTGGCAAGAAAAGGGCTCTTAGAATTTTTTGCTTTTCTTGGGTCTCAACTAATGCTATGTGCAAATAGAAAAGTTGGTGACTAGAGAGCAATTAATCTCTTTTGGTGTTCCTGTCATCTGTGTGGCCTCCCACGCTGTGATGGAGAACATCAGAAAATGAATCGCTTTATAAATATTCACTTTTGATTTACAAGATCCTGAAGTCCTGCCTTTGTATTCTGGGTAGAAATAGGAACTGAGAAGAGTTCCCTCCCCAGGTCTCCCCACCATTCAATTTCTCTTTATTTAATTTTTTTCTTTAGGAGGAGATGGTTCAAAACATTTGTTGGGACTGCAGCAGTAAACACAAGCAAGCATTGCTCAGCAAACATGCCGACTTTTATTCTTGCAAAGAGCCAAACTGTCCTTAATTTTTCAAATTATACTTTGACCCAGTTAACTGGAGTTATTTCTGCATTAACTCTCTGTCTGCTTCACACAAGCTGTTGTGCCATTGAACTTGCACTGGCTCTTTTACAAGTTACTTAAAAGGTTGCCATTGACGTGTTTTGGGGGATCCAGAACACAACAAGAAAGCAACAAACAAAACCCTGCGTCTAACAGTGAGAGTGGGGGTGAACTAAGAGGGTAGCTGGGCTTACAAGCAAACAAGAAATACATTAGACACCAAAAGAAAGGTATTAATTAAGGTGCCTCTATAAAACCAGCAAAGGACTGACTCTTCTTTGCCTAACTGTAACTGCGAGGCAATCTGAAGCATCAAGTGTCAGGAGCCCACTCTCAGAACAGTTCCCTTAGGTTGTATAGAACCAGAGACAGCCCCAAAGGAAAGTTAAGGGATGAGCACATGTCAGCCAGTTCTTCATGCCCCACAATGTCTCTTTAATCCTCCGGAGAGGCTTGACTGACCTTGTAATCTCACATTCACTATCATCTGTGGGACAGCCCCTAGAGTAGCAATTTTCTTTCCAACAAACAATAAGAAAGACACTGGAGTCTAAGGCCCTTGTTTATCAGCTGAACTGCTAGCCCAACTCTACCACCCAACAAGAAAAGCTCAGTTAACTAGTCGCGGGTTGCCACTGAAAATAGCAATTTTTAGCCCAGGGTATCTCTTGTCAGAGGCAATGTCTCATTGCTGCTTTTGAGTGACCAATAACGCCTTGCATTTGGCTTGCAAAACACCTTCCTATCTATCGTTCCATTTTATTCCACACGACTCCATCTTCAAAATGGGCACCCGGGGGGGCCCAGAGAACTCAAATGACTTGAGTTAGTGGCAGGGGCAGGAGGGACTAGAAGGCAGGCTTTCCAGGCCCTGTACTCTGGCAATACCACGTTGTTTCCTGAGCCTGGCGTCTCAAACTCTGACCCCAGTGGTCTGGGCCAGAAAATGAGGAGGATGTCCAGAGGACAGGGAAGCCTCTTGCCCATCCACCCTGTTTCGTTAATTTTAGCACGTTTTAATCAGCCGCTGGTCTAGGACACTTGAGCAAATGAGAAAACAGGCTCAGAGACACATGCAGTGATTAAGGGGACTGCAGAGTCCCTTAGGGACCTCAGCATGGAGTACCCAAGTGACCTCTCCAAGCTCCAGAGCATAGAGAAACGCAGGCCAAGCGGGAGTGAGGAGTTGTGAGTTCGAATCCAAGGCCCCCAACCTGCCTCACTGAGACGCCTTGGGCCCCACCTCCATCCCCACCACGAGCAGCTGGACCACAAAACAGGTTTTGAGTTGGCAGGTCGAGGAGGAGTTCGTTTGGGGAGTCTTGGGGGAACTTCCATGGGTAGCTCCGGCCAACAGAAGGCACCCCACCTGTGCAAAGGCTAGAAAGGGAGGTGGGGAAAGCGGGCGCCGGGCACCGCTCACTGACCTGGGCACTGGCCTGCTCCGTCTGCCACGCGTGCACGCGCTCCGAGCTCCCCGGGGCGCTCCTCTAAGGTCTGGGGCTCGCAGGTTGTGGCGAGAGCTAGAGTGCGCGCGAGGGGGAGGGGGGATTCAAAAGTGGGTGGGAGGAAAAACATCACCGCCCTCAGACCACGAGGGAACAGCGGCTCGCTCGGCTCCCGGGGGCAGAGCCAAGGCGCGGGCGCGGCGGCCCGGGGCCACCTGCCCGCCCGCCCGCTCCCCACTTGGCCGGAGAGGCCGGCCGCTCGGCGCTGGCGGGAAGTCCGCAAGCACGCAGCCGCTGCAGGCGCGCACCCCTTCTCTGCCCCGGCACAACGGCTTTATTCCTGCTCCCCCGACCCGAAAGTTTCAAAATCAGGAGAAAGTGTGAGGCTCAGCCGGCGACTTTCCCATCACGCAGCGCCCCCACTTCACCCCCCTCCTTGGGCTGGGCGAGCGTTGGGGTCTTAAAGGGACCGCACATCTCCTCCGGCCCCTCCTCCCCTCCACACTGGATGCACCTAAGACTGGCGCGCGCGCTGAAGACCCTGCCTACCCTCCGACTCCCCTGCCTTGAAGCTCGCACCCCTCTCCTCCCGCGCTACCGCCTTTCTGAAGGGTGCACCTGGTCTAGTCCCGAGCTGGTACCCGGAACGCAGGTTGGGCTAGCCTCGCAAATTATGCCCTGGCACGTTCCTTACCATTTCGGGTCGGTTTCCAGATCCACGCTGTGGCTAGGAAAGTGACAAAGCTTTTGGTGTCTGTGAGGGCGGGGTGGAGGTGGGTGTGCGAGGGAGCTTCTGGGGGCGGGGGCTTAGAAATCTGCTTTCTCCCACAAAGAGATTCCCCAAGCCCCAGGGAAAGGGCCTCTACTCACTGTTAAGTGTCTTGAAGAGAACTTGGGGTGACCCTCCAAAGCCACTGTGGTTACCAAGTCCCTACTATGAACCAAAAGCCCAACCTTGAAATCACAATAGCACTGCTGATGCCATGGTGAGCCTGAGACAGAGGACTCCAAATTTGTGTTTATTCCATGAGCAATAGTTACAAGGGATTATCAGAATCTTCTGAGGTCCAGGAAACTGCTGCCTTGACAGACCATATCTTAAGCCCCTAAATTTGGAGAACTGCGGGGGTTTTTTTCTACCAGAACTGGATAATAACGATATTCCTAACATCTGTATAGCACTTTATGGTTTACTGAGTACTTTCGTATACATCAATATTTTTTTTTTTTTTGAGACAGAGTCTCAAGCTGTCGCCGTTGGTAGAGTGTTGTGGCATCACAGTTCACAGCAACCTCAAACTCTTGGGCTTAAGTGATTCTCTTGCCTCAGCCTCCCAAGTAGCTGGCACTACAGGCGCCCGCCACAATGCCCAGCTACTTTTTGGTTGTAGTTGTCATTGTTGTTTGGCAGGCCAGAGCTGAGCTACCGGCGCTGAGCCAATATTACTTTTTTTTTTACTTTTGTGTTGTATTACTCACCACAACCTTAACTACCTGTGGCCTCTAGTGTCAGAGTTGGTGGGACCTTCTGAAACATTCTGCTTAACCACCCCACCTTGGAGCAAATTGAGGTGGGGGCAGAAGCATTGATGTATTCAAGTTCACACAACTAGTCAATGACAAATTTGAGATTCCAAATAAGATCTCCTGACTTTAAACTCACTGCCCTCTGGTTGCTGTTTCCAGTCTATTGATAAGGAAATGGATGCTCAGGGAAATTATAACTTGCCAAAAAAAAAAAAAAACACTTACCAGGAACTGAGAACAAAAGAAAATTAAAACAAGAATAATTATCCTTGGAAGTTACCTCCTTTTTCTTTCTTCAGTAGTGTCAATATCATTCAACTAGCCCCTGCATTGCTGGAGATGTTTATTTCACTGTTAACAAAGGAAAGGGGGCCCTTTCTGAAATGTTGCCTTCAGGGCCCAAAATGTCTAGCTCCATCCTGCTGCTTGGGTAGCCCTACACTGCCACGTGCATTCAATTTGTGCTTTAGTATATTGGTTTGAACTTGCTGATTTGTTGCCTTATAACTGTTCTCATACCATTTAATGCACCAATGTTTTGTCTCACTTGACTGTGAGTTCTTCAAGTGCAAGGACTTGGTTGTTCAATTTCCTTTGTGTGTGTATTCCTCCAACCCCCCATCATCACTTTCAACACCCTTAAGAGGATTCAAGAAAATAAGCTTCAAGGAATAGTATGAGGCAAACATGGATCCTAGCATTTATGGTAAATGAATTTGCCTGGTTTAAAAGTTCATGTATTTGGCTACAACCACGGGCTCCCCTTCCTTGATGCAGTAGTAGTAGTTCGATTACAGCATACAGTGACTTAAAACAAATTATTGTCAATTGCTTCTGCTGAATTGATTCTATTGAACTTTGAACTTGCTGAGGATCTTTTAATCAGAGATATTGCCTTCAAGTCTACATGGGGGTGCTGGAATTTTCCAAAAGGTTCTTCATTAACGTAGATGTCAGTATTTACATTAATGCTTGTATTAATTCCAGTCTTGATTTCTGAATTGGCAACGCAAATTTGGGTGAGTCCTAATTAGACTTCTACTAACTCCTATGCAAACTTAACTGATGATTATTGTCATGCCTTATTTTCTCTGTTTTATTAAATGGGGCTGAGAGCATACATCATCTCATACTCACTTTTTAAAAAGTTTTTATTTTGAAATAATTGTAGATTCACATGCAAGTTTAAGAAATTATTCAGAGGGATCTGGATTATCCTTTACCCAGTTTTTCCCAGTGGTACATATTAATAACATTATGCATAACTATGGCATAATATCAAAACCAGGATGTTGACATTGATATGATCTATTCACCTTACTCTGATTTCACCAGTTTTATATGCATTCATTTGCCTGTAGGTATACCTCTATGTAGTTTTCTGTGTAGGTTCATGGGACCACCATCAGTCAAGAACCCTGCCATCACCACAAAAATTCACTTTGTTACTCTTTGATAGTCACACCCCTCTTTTCCCTTCCCTGTCTCCCTACTCCCTGGCAACCACTAACCTGTTCCCCATTTCTATAATTTTGCCACTTAAGAACATTACATGGACTCATACAGTATGGAACCTTCTGAGATTTGCTCCACACACACACACACACACACACACACACACACACACATAATTCTCAAGTGAACCATTCAAGTTGTTCCAGGTCTGAACAGTTTGCTCCTTTTTATTGCTGAGTAGTACACATATGCATGGTATGGATGTATAACAATTTGTTTAACCATTCATCTATTGAAGGGTTGATTCCAGATTGGCTATTACAAATACAGATGCTTTGAACATTTATCCACAGGTTTCTTTGTTTGGTTTTGACTAAGCCTAAATTTTCATTACTCTGGAATAAATGTGTAAAGAGAAATGTACGGGAAATTGTTTCTCTACATCCTTTCCAGCATTGTTGACATCATTATTTCTTATTTTAACCATTCTGATAGGTGTATAGTGAGATCTCATAGTGTTTTTAATCTGCATTTTCCTAATAATGATATGTACCATCTTTTCATGTGTTTATTTCATGTGTTTAATCTGTATATCTTCTTCACAAATTTTTTTTATCCCAGACCATAGCTTGTCTTTTCATCCTCTTCCCATGAATGTTCACAGAACAAAAGTTTTTAATGTTGGTGATGTCTAATTTGTCAAATTTCCCTTTTAGAGATGTTTTGGCATTATCTCTTTTCCAAAGCTCGAGGTCTGAAGCATTTTCTCCTATGCTTTCATTTTATGAGTGTTATATTATAGTTTTAAATTGTAC
>CAUYRH010174043.1:0-10654 GCA_963574655.1 Perodicticus potto
TGAACTCAATGACGCAGCCACTCTGGACCAATAGAAAGCATTTTGACTCAATTATGATGGAGTCAGTTCTTTCTTTTTATTTATTTTATTTTATTTATTTATTTATTTATTTTTTGAGACAGAGCCTCAAGCTGTCACCCTGGATAGAGTGCTGTGGCATTACAGCTCACAGCAACCTCCAATTCCTGGGCTTAAGCGAGTCTCTTGCCTCTGCCTCCCAAGTAGCTGGGACTACAGGCACCCGCCACAACGCCCGGCCATTTTTTTTTTTTTTTTTTTTGGTTGCAGCCGTCATTGTTTGGCAGGCCCGGGCCAGATTCGAACCCGCCAGTTCAGGTGTACGTGGCTGACGCCTTAGCCCGTTGAGCCACAGGTGTTGAGCCTATTTATTTATTTTAGAGACAGAGTTTCATTCTATCACCCTCGGTAGAGTTCTGTGGCATCACAGCTTACAGCAACTTCCAGCTCTTGGGTTTAGGCAATTCTCTTGCCTCAGCCTCCCCAGTAGCTAGGACTATAGGTGCCCGCCAAGACACCTCGCTATTTTTTGTTGCAGTTTGGCCGGGGCCAGGTTTGAACCCACCACCCTCAGTATATGGGGCCAGCGCCCTACTCACTGAGCCACAGGTGCCGCCCGAGTCAGTTATTTCTATGTAGAACTGCCCACTATAGGCCATGCATGGTGGCTCCAGCCTGCAATCCTAGCACTCCAGGAGGCCAAGGCAGGAGGATTGCTTGAGCTCAGGAGTTTAAGGCCAGCCTGAGCAAGAGTGAGACCCTATCTCTAGTAAAAATAGAAAAAATTAACTAGTGAGACCCCATTTCTACTAAAAATAGAAAAACATAGAATACGGGTACATGTCTGTATTCCCAGCCTGGACAACAGAGTGAGACGCTGTCTCGAAAAGAAAATTCAACAAGTACAAAATTGTTGGGAAAAAAAGAAAAAAACTTTAAGAAATAAGAAATAGGGTGTCACCTGTGGCTCAGTGAGTAGGGTGCCGGCCCCATATACCAAGGGTGGCAGGTTCAAGCCTGGTCCCGGCCAAACTGCAACAAAAAAATAGCCAGGCCTTGTGGCAGGTGCCTGTAGTCCCAACTACTAGGGAGGCTGAGGCAAGAGAATCGCCTAAGCCCAAGAGCTGGAGGTTGCTGTGAGCTGTGATACCACAGCACTCTCCCGAGGGCAATAAAGTGAGACTGTCTCGTAAAAAAAAAAAAAGAAGAAGAAATAATGCCCATTATATAAACAAACAGTGTCAATGTTTTAACCACTGATTCCAACAATATAATCTCCAGGTAAAACAGTTATAATCTTGTTTATTTCTACAAGTTTTTGAAGATGACAGTAGCACATACGCTTGTCTCATATTAGTTCCTCGTTTAAAGCAGCAACCAAGTTCATCAGCTTCCCTCTCTCCAGTATCTTCTTTCTTAAGTTAAAAGAAATGTAAATCAGTGAGTCAGAAGTCGCTGCACCCTTCAGCACTCACCTGTGCCTTTCAGGATGGATATTTTACAGCACTGGACAGTAGGCCTGCTGTTCTGGGCCTTATACTTGTGGTATTGATCTTTAAATACTCTTGTTTGACTTTCAGATAGGTAATAACAGTAAAGCACTAATCAGAAGAAATAAGTGAATACATAGATAAGTCATTTTTTCTTTTTAAGAGAGAGAATGAGTCTCGCTCTGTTGCCCAGGCTACAGTGCAGTGGCATCATCATAGCTCACAGCAACCTCAAATTCCTGGACTCAAATGATCCTCTTGCTTCAGCCTCCTGAGTAGCTGGGACTACAGGCAAATGCCTGGAAAACTTTCTATTTTCTTGTAGAGATAGTGTCTTGCTAGGTGGCTTAGGCTGGTCTTGAACTTCTGGCCTCAAGCAATCCTCCTGCCTCAGCCTCCCAAAGTGCTGGTATTACAGGTGTGAGCCACTGTGCCTAGCCCGTGTATGTGTGTTTAATCAAGTTTAAGCCTAAAGACATACAGAGCATGTTTAATTTACATAAGGAAAAGTTTATGTACTCCTTAGTTGTGTTCGCTGCCCTAATGGAAAGAAAATCCCCCTAATAATGTGTTATTCCAACAAGCAACATCCTATGATGGTCAACAACGATTTTGAGACTTTATTCCTTTAAGTCATTGATAAGAGCTGCTATTGTCAGGATCCTAGACAAGTTCCCAGGGAAATGGGTAATGATGAGATGAATGAAAACAGAATACAGGTCTGAGAGCAAATACTTTTTTGCAAAGATTGTTATTATTGAAAGGATGGAATGTAGTGTGGTATGAGGGGACACTGTCAGGGATGACACTGGGGCGGGGAGAGCTGGCTGTGACATTTCGTATTTGTGTGGCCCTGAGCATCTCCGTGTCTTCACCTGCGAAGTCTGAATAATAATGTCCCCTCTCTCTTGCCTTAATGGATTATCCTAATGAATAATCAAATGTAGTAACTCAAGTTATTGTGAAGCTTGTTAATGAGCAAATCCAATGGTCTTTTCCATCTTTGTGGTCGTCAGCCTTTCTACAGATTCGCTTTGTGAGTGCTCAATGTTTTCCTTTTATAACATTATACTCTCTTAGTTCTGCTCTTGCCCCCAGAAAACTTTCCTTATCCAAATTCCTTCTTGAGTTTCTCCTGCTTCCTAAAGCCAAAGCCCCAAGATCGTGTCTCTGGTATTCTCTGCTCTGTCTGTATCTGTCACCGACATCACCAGTTCCCCAGGACCAAGTATCCCTCTCAGGCGGATGACTGTCACATCGCTGTCTCTAATCCACAGCTTTGTTCTGAGATCCGGGCTAATGCTTCCAATTCTCTGATCAATTGATTCACCTAGGAAGTTCACAGGTAACTCATAGTCGAGATTGACAACGACCTCTTCAAAACAGCTCTTCCCGTTATATGCTTATGCTGATAAATAGCACCATTTTCCTCCTAATTCCCTCCTCCAAAAATGTCAGGTATGTAACTGATTTCTCTATTTCTTATCATTGATTTCCATATTTTACCAGTTTTCCCTCTATAGTAATGAGCTTCAATTACAGCTTGGGAAGCTCAAAGGCGAAGACACTCTTTTCAGAAATATCCCTAACAGGCCGGGCTCAGTGGCTCATGCTTGTAATACTAGCATGCTGGGAGACCCAGGCAGGTAGATTACCTGATCTCAGGAGTTTGAGACCAGCCTGAGCAAGAGTGAGACTCCATATCTACCCAAAAATAGAAAAACTAGCCAGGCATTGTGGTGGACACCTGTAGTCCCAGTTACTCAGGAGGCTAAGGCAAGAGGATCACTTAAGCCCAAGAGTCTGAGGTTTCTGTGAGCTAGGATGTCATGGCCCTTTAGCCTGGGCAATAGAGTGAGACTCTATCTTTAAAAAAAAAAAAAGAGAGAGAATATGTCTGGCAGTGTTCAGCTTTACTTATAATAGCCAAAACCTGGAAACAACTCAAGTATCCATCAATAATAGAATGCATAAATCATTATATATTTATACAATGGAATATTACTCGGGGATAAAGAACTAATAAATGTACATGATAACATTGATCAATATAAAAAAATAGTATGTTCCTCTTGATTTGGGGTGTTGGTTTCATGAGTGAATATATTTATCAAAAATGTACACTTTGGATTTATTCATTTTATTCTACATAAATCTTCCTTTAAATTTTAGATAGGGCAGCACCTGTGGCTCAGTGGGTAGGGCGCTGGCCCCATATACTGAGGGTGGCGGGTTCAAACCCAGTCTCAGCCAAACTGCAACAAAACATAGTTGGGCATTGTGGTAGGTGCCTGTAATCCAGCTACTCAGGAGGCTGAAGAAAGAGAATTGCCTAAGCCCAAGAGCTGGAGGTTGCTGTGAGCTGTGATGGCCACAACACTCTACCAAGGGTGATAAAGTGAGACTCTGTCTCTAAATAAATAAATTTTAGATAAATATTAACCTTGTCAGGTGATAGCTAATGATTGTTATTTTGTAAGGCTTTAAAAAAAAAACTATAAACAAGGTTTTTTTTTTTGCAGTTTTTGGCCAGGGCCGAGTTTGAACCCACCACCTCTGGTATATGGGGCCAGCAGCCTACTCCTTGAGCCATAGGTGCTGCCCTAAACAAGTTTTTTTTTTTTTTTTTTGAGACGGAGCTTCAAGCTGTCACCCTGGATAGAGTGCTGTGACATCATAGCTCACAGCAACCTCCAATTCCTGGGCTCAAGTGAGTCTCCTGCCTCCGCCTCCCAAGTAGCTGGGACCACAGGCGCCTGCCACAATGCCCGGCCATTTTTTGGTTGCAGCCGTCATTGTTGTTTGGCGGGCCTGGGCTGGATTCAAACCCGCGAGCTCAGGTGTATGTGGCTGGTGTCCTAGCCCGTTGAGCTACAGGCGCCGAGCCTAAACAAGTATTTTTTAAAAGCAACCTTCAAATTTTCATTCTGTAAAACATTAAATACATGTCATCTACTCAGACTTAAAATGTAGGAATTTATAAAAATTATAACTATATATAAAATTATATACACACACACATACATATATCCTGAGTCTTTATCCAAGAGTTAGAAGTTTTAAGAAATATAAAAATTGCTGAGCCATGTGTAAAAGATTCTCAGAACATACAAAACAAAGGCTACTAAGATAGCATTTGGATAAGGTCAAACAGACTTCAAGACTGAAATGAAATTCCACAGTAACAAAGATAGGGAATGATGAAGAAAGGGGAGAACAAGTAAAAATTACAAGAAAAGTTAATTACCCTGGGAGTGATCCCTGGGAGTAATGAATGTAATGACCAAGAAGCAGTGATCGCTGTGGAGGTACACAGCTCACAAAGCATGTGTTACAACTGTGAGCCCTGCATTGACCTTGGGTCCCGTTCTCATACCACGCATACCTCTCATTCCATGGGACACAAGTATGCCTTTCACATTAGAAAGAAGACTATTTCCTATATGTTCAGCCTTTTCGGTGGCTGTCAGCAAGGCACAGAATCAGCCAGTTGGACAGAAGCTGCTTACATTTTCCAAAACCTTTACTTCTCCCCTGCTGACTGTATATTATGCTCTGAAGATTGGTTCATTGGCCTTGTTAAGTTTTGTATTTGAGAACAAGATTTTAGCATGTGTTTATAATAAAATAATTTGGGAAAGAAGGTATGTCAATACACATAATTAATAACAATTGAGATTGGCTAAAATGGCTACAGCCACTTTATTATGGTTTTCTGTATGTTGACAGTTGCTCATGCTAGTTTCTCTATTTAGCTGTAGGCTCCTTGAGGGCAGGGATTGTCTATTAATTATCTATCTCCTGATGGTGCCCCTAGCTCAGTGGGTAGGGCGCCAGGGGCTGGCAGGTTCAAACCGAGCCCAGACCAGCTAAGCAATGACGACAAATGCAACAGAAAAACAGCTGGGCGTTGTGGCGGGCGCCTGTAGTCCCAGCTACTTGGGAGGCTGAAGCAAGAGGATCGCTTAAGCCCAAGAGTCTGAGGTTGCTGTGAGCTGTGACACCACGGAACTCTACGCAGGGTGACAGCTTGAGACTCTGTCTCAAAAACAAAACAAAACTGACTCAGCGCCTGTGGCTCAATGGGCTAAGGCACCAGCCACATACACCTGAGCTGGCGGGTTTGAATCCAGCCTGGGCCTGCCAAACAACAATGATGGCTGCAACCAAAAAACCGCCAGGCGTTGTGGCGGGCGCCTGTAGTTCCAGCTACTTGGGAGGCAGAGGCAGGAGACTCGCTTGAGCCCAGGAATTGGAGGTTGCTGTGAGCTATGATGCCACAGCACTCTACCCAGGGTGACAGCTTGAGGCTCTGTCTCAAAAACAAAACAAAACAAAAAAACCCAAAAAACCATTATCTGTCCCTTGAAGAGCCTTGACCATGACTGGACTTTAACTATTTACTTGATTAAAATTAATTGAATTACCTTTCACCTTACCCTTTGCATTTCCAGGACCTCCGGTGTCTTTCTGACACAAGTTTCTCTAATGGACCACATTTATTACCATTTTTAGTGTTTTGAAGGTAGATGCTTTTTATTCGTTCATGTATCTCTTCCTGATTTCTTTCTTCTTTCCCAAGAAGTTCAACAGTGAAAAGAGATAAACTGTTTCCGTTTGTGGTATGAGTCCTGTTTGCTCTCTGATTTCCTCCAAAAGAAAGAGCAATAAATAAAACAGGGCTAACATGAGCTGTGTCAACATAGGAAAACACCTGCGGAACAACAGCTCCAAGCTGACAAGACTTATGCAACTGTTTAATGGTCTGTCCTGGATCCAACAGTAAGATTTTCCTGACAGTAACTCTCTCCCTGCCAAAGAGGTCATGCCCCTTGAATCTGGGAGAGAAATTGAGTATAATACTGCACTGTTCCTTCTGAGAATGACAGATAAAATATGTGGTTAGAGTCTTGGACACAAAAAGATGTTGTACGAAGATTAGTACACAAGGCGGAAAACAATAATAAAGATAGCAACCAAAACATCTAAGAAATATATAGAGGGTTTACAGTTTGCAAAGCACTTTTACGTTCATCCTATTAGTACCCCCCCACCTCAACACATACAAGTGGATATCCAGCGACAATTTTTGTCAAAAGGGTAGACTGTCCTGGCTCTATGCTCTGCACACTTGTGGGAAGATTGATTTCCTGGATCTACTCTTGGAGAACAGGTTAAAATGTTACTAATCCAGTTGCCAGTTTTTAGGGTGTTTTCAATTGTTGTGGTTCTATTCATGACAAGATATCCCTTGTACTTCAAAACTATGAAGTGCTTGAAAAATTAACATCCTCATTAGGTACCTGCAATGGTGGTTTTTGTGTGTCAACTTGACTGGGCCACAGGGTACCCAGATATTTGGTCAGACATTATTGTGGGTGTGTTTGCAAGAGCCCTTTCCTTCCTTTTCCTTCCATTCCCCTTCCCCTCCCTGACAGGATCTCACTCTGTCACCCTGGGTAGAGTGCCATGGTGTCCTCATAGCTTACAGCAACTTCAAACTCTTGGGCTCAAGCAATCCTCTTCCCTCAGCTTCTAAGCCTCCCAAGTAGCTGGGATTACAGGTGTCTACCATGATGCTAGGTTTTTCTATTTTTAGTAGAGACAGGGGTATCTCTCTTGCTCAGGCTGGTTGTGAACTCATGAGCTAAAGGGATCCACCTGCCTCAGCCTTCCAGAGTGCTAGTATTATAGGCCTGAGTCACTGCCTGGCCTGCAAGGGTGTTTCTGGATGAGATTAACATTTAAATTGGAGGCTAACAGCAGTGGTTCACAACTGTAATCCTAGCCCTTTGGGAGACCAAGGTGGGAGGGTCACTTGAGGGTAGGAGTTCAAGACCAGTCTGAGGAACATAGTGAGACCTCATCTCTACAAAGATTTTATTTAGTTATTTATTTATTTTGAGACAGAGTCTCACTTTGTTGCCCTTGGTAGAATGCCATGGTGTCACAACTCACAGTAACCTCAATCTTGGGATCAAGCGATTCTCTTGCCTCACCCTCCTAAGTAGCTGGGACTATAGGCACCTGCCACATTGCCCGCCTATTTTTTAGAGATGGGGGACTTGCTCTTGCTCAGGCTGGTCTCAAACCTGTGAACTCAGGCAATCCACCTGTCTTGCCACCCAGAGTGCTAGAATCACAAGCGTGAGCCACTGTGCCTGGCCTGTACGAAGATTTAAAAAGAAAAAAATTAGCCAGGTGGGTGGCGCCTGTGGCTCAGTAGGCAGGGCGCAGGCCCCATATTACCGAGGGTGGTGGGTTCAAACCCGGCCCCGGCCAAACTACAACCAAAAATAGCCAGGTGTTGTGGTGAGCACCTGAGTCCCAGCTACTCGGGAGGCAGAGGCAAGAGAATTGCCTAAGCTCAATAGCTGGAGGTTGCTGTGAGCTGTAATGCCATGGCACTCTACCGAGGGTGACAAAGTGAAACTATGTCTCTAAAAAAAAAAAAAAGAAAAGAAAACATTAGCTAGATATGATGGCCTCTGTCTGCAGTCCCAGCTGCTTGGGAGGCTAAGACAGGAGATCATTTGAACCCAGGAGTTTGATGTTGCAGTGGGCTATGGTGATCTGGCCCTATGTCCAAAAAGAAAAGGAAAATTTCTTGAGTGGCTCATGCCTGTAATTCTAGCACTCTGGAAGGCTGAGGTGAGCAGATCCCTTGAGCTCACGAGCTCCAGACCAGCCTGAGCAAGAGTGAAACTGTCTCTAAAAAAAAAAAAAAAGGAAGAAGAAAGAAAGAAAATCCTAAGGACATAAAGGACATGATAGCCCAAAGATAATATGAGCAGAAAATGAGTGGCAACTTCACAAACTACCCTCTCTGCTGCCCCAACAGCTTTTCATGAGGTTTTGTATCCGGGCTTTCTGCTTATGAGAAATAACCAGGAGTCTTGTTTCTGCAGCATCATAAAACTACAGACTTCCCTGTTGCCTCTTTCCGGTTGCTTCACTCTTTCCTCTTCATTGATGTAGACTTAAGCTCTTCCTCTTTCTCATTATAGATGTCTACAATTCATTTAAAATTAGGCAGCAAATAGGAACTTCAAAGATAGCTATGTGAGCGTGCGAGTGTGTTAAAGATGGTGTGGGTTCAGAGTTCTGCTGCAATAACAGCTGAGATCTTTCTTTGTTTCCCATTATACACTTTGTCTAACAGCTCGTTGTTAAGAAATACAAAGAAGGGCGGCGCCTGTGGCTCAGTGAGTAGGGCGCCGGCCCCATATGCCGAAGGTGGTGGGTTCAAACCCAGCCTCGGCCGAACTGCAAAACAAAGAAATAGCTGGGTGTTGTGGTGGGCACCTGTAGTCCCAGCTACTTGGGGGGCTGAGGCAAGAGAATCGCCTAAGCCCAGGACTTGGACGTTGCTGTGAGCTGTGTGACACCACGGTACTTTACCAAGGGTGATAAAGTGAGACTCTGTCTCTACAAAAAAAAGAAAGAAAGAAATACAAAGAAAACATAGCATCTTAAATAAATGCAAAATTTGGCACCATCACTTACTTCTCTATTCCCTTAGATCCCGACATCATATCTCTGTTTTCTCTTTATTTTAGGGGAACAGTGAATGTTCTCTATGAACAACCAAACAGCCTATCTTTCTTGTGGTGATGCAGTGACACTTTAAAATAAATCTTTTTCATCGGGTGCAATATTACTATTTTTTCAAGCAATATAGGTTATAAAATCAATCTCCACCCCACCACCTAGCCCCTTGTCCCACTTTTCAGAGTTTCTTCATAGTCTCCTGCTAACAAATGCCTTTCCACAAATGTTTTTGGATACATAAATTGAAAATATACACATACATAGATATAATCTATTTCCCTCATATAAGATAATTCTGTATCTACCCCTACTTTGCATATCAGTGCTTGTGTATCTAATTCATTTTAATAACCATGTAATGTTTGTTTCAGATATGTGCCATAGTTTATTTTATTCTTTTTCCCCATTGAAGGAATAAGAGAAGTACCATGATTTATTTGCCAACCCATGGTTTTAGACATGGAGTCAAATGTCCATTCGCTATGGAGTTAGCTTTGTGCATTTACTCAAACGCAGTTTAGAATTGGGTCCTATTGGTTGTAAAATTTTGAAAGTGAAGCTACTTCTTACATAATGTATAGGTTTGGTTTTTATTGTTTTATTTTTTGAGACAGAGTCTCACTTTGTTACCCTGGGTAGAGTGCCGTGGCATCACAGCTCACAGCAACCTCCAACTCTTGGGCTTAAGTGATTGTCTTGCCTCAGCCTCCCAAGTAGCTGGGACTACAGGCATCTGCCTGGCTATTTTTAGAGATGAAATCTCTCTTTAGCTCAAGCTAGTTTCGAACTCCTGAGCTCATGCAATCCACCCACCTTGGCCTCCCAGAGTGCTAGGATTACAGCCATTACCCACCAGGCCCGGCCCAATGTACAGGTATCTTTCAAGGATTAGATAATGATTGGGAAGCTCTAGGAAATGATTATTATTTTACTAAAAATTTCATTTTCCCTTTCTTATCATACACAAAAGTTTTTCCATCAGTGAGTTTAAGGGTACATGCTATATTTTTAAAGATACATGAATTTGGTTGGGTGCCCGTAGCACAGTGGTTTGGGAATCAGCCACATACACAGAGGCTGGTGGGTTCGAACACGGCCGGGGCCAATTGCAACAAAAAAAATAGCTGGGCATTGTGGCAGGCACCTGTCGTCCCAGCTACTGGGAGGCTGAGGCAAGAGAATCGCCTAAGCCCAGAGTTTGAGGTTGCTGAGAGCTATGATGCCACAGCACTCTACTGAGGGTGACATAGTTAGACTCTGTCTCAAAAAAAAAAAAAAAAAGATAGGCTCAGCGCCTGTGGCTCAATGGGCTAAGGTGCCAGCCACGTACACCTGAGCTGGCGGGTTCGAATCCAGGCCAGGCCCGCCAAACAACAATGACGGCTGCAACCAAAAAATGGCCGGGCATTGTGGCGGGCGCCTATAGTCCCAGCTACTTGGGAGGCGGAGGCAAGAGACTCGCTTGAGCCCAGGAATTGGAGGTTGCTGTGAGCTGTGATGCCACAGCACTCTATCCAGGGTGACAGCTTGAGGCCCTGTCTCAAAAAAAAAAAGATACATGAATTAGAAAATACTCAAAATATTATTTAACTACG
>CAUYRH010174044.1:0-24776 GCA_963574655.1 Perodicticus potto
CACTGGTGCCTTGCTGTCTCCTCCTCATGGTCTTCTGACTGGCCAATGTCATGTCAGTTTCCAGGGCCTGAGTCTTCATTGGACAGCTGGCTGTAACTGAGGAAGACCCACGCCCTAAGAAGTTCTGGCAAAACAACCCCCGGGACTATATAAACCCCTGAGCAGAGAGCTCAGACACAGACCTCGGCCAGACCTCAGAGAGGGAACAGAAGAGCTTGTTAGCCTCCAACACAGACCTCAACTGGACCTTGGAGAGGGAACAGGAAACCTTATTCCCCTCCTGGGTCCTCTCTGCCTGGAGCTTTAGTTTTTCTTGTAGTTATAATTTTTGTTCCCTGTAAATAAATCCTGACTTACCACTACTCCTGTGGTCCATTGATTCCTTCGCCAAGACTAAGAACCTGAAACTCTGGCATCAGAAGCATTGTTGGGGTGCAGAGAAAGAAAGGAAAAGAAAGAACATGCCACAGAGACAGAATTCATGTGGCTGTAGCGTCTGCAATATTTGCATATTTAATAACACTCTGTTTAAGAAATGTTTTCTGAATCTGATGGAGAAAATATTAATAATGCAAATTCAACTGAAAAGCGTCCTTGCTGGCTGTCAGCCAGTCCCAACCTCAGCCACTAGAAGCAGTCTTGTTTGTTGTCCTGTGGCCCCCTCTAGCTTTAAGCCAGTGAGGGAGAATCTCCTTTGGTTGAATCCCTTGAATGTATTAAATCTCTCCAGGAAGAGCCCTGTTCCTTTTTGAGGGTTCACTGGAATAGGTCAGGGCCACTGACAACCACCTCCCTTTCTCAAAGTCATCTGCTCCACAAAATATAACTTATTTTCCAAGTGACATCCGTGGTGTCTGCAAGTTCCTCTCCCAACCCAGGGCACGGACTGTGAAAAAGCTTGGATCCCTTACAGTTCTTCCTACTCCAAAGGGAATCTCACTGCCTCTGCTACATCTACTTACTTTATAATCTTGTCTTGAGAATTTAATGAGATCCTAGATCTACAAAAGCACCTTATTACCATAGCTGCCATGACGTCTGAAGTGATATCGTGGTTGAACTCTACTATTTCTCAAATTTATGTATCTGAAATTTGGGGTAACAGAATTCTTTTCCAATTCCTAGTTTAGAATCCAGGGTGGGGGCACATGTTTGACCCTCCTTTGATTTTATTTCTTCTAAGTCCCCTTGAAGAACTTCTTGAGTCTAACCCTAGACTAGCATCCAGAAACATGAGTAATAGAAGACCCACTTTATGGCCTATACAGAAGCTCGCTGTTGAGTGAATAGCCCTTGGTTTGTACCTTCAGTGCAAGATTTTCCTTCCTTCTCTCTAACCCTCCTTCCCTTCACTTCCCTCTCTCCTTCCTTTGCCTCTTCTTTCTCCTTCTCCCCTTCTCTCTCTTCCCCCCCCTTCTCTCCCTTTCTCTTTCACTAGCAAACTGAGAAAAGTGTATAAAACCCAAAGCCATTTCGAGTTTAGCAATAGGAAATTAACTTGCATCTTTAAGCAGTCTCCAGACACTGTGTCTTTGGCTAGAAGCCAAAAGATAATAATTACAGTTTTTTAAAAGTCATCTCTATATTGTGCATCTGTCGCCTATGGTATCCACTCATAAGCTATTCATAAGTTTTGTAAGGAAACGAGACAAATGTAACAAATTTTTGCTCCTAGCTGGGCCAAGACTTTCAATGAGATGCTTTTATGTACCCACGAACTCTGGAATCTCTGATGTTTGTTTCAGCAAAAGAGTTAGAACATTGAATTTCAATTCCTTTATAAATGAAAGCAGTATTTTAAGTATTGATGGTTAACAAGAACTTACTTCAGGTGCAGAAACAAAGCAATAACCAACAAGCTGTGTTTTTCACAATGTCTATGGAAACACTTGGAACCCACGTACATAGAGAAAACTTTACATCTGCCATTCCCAGTGCCCAGAATGTCACCTCCACCCTGTCTTTTTTAGCAAGAATAATGCTACTAGTTCCTTTTTCTTTTTTTGCTCTGAATCTAAGCACAGCAGAAGACTTTAGCTCTTAAGATTAAAAATACACTATTGAAAAATTTTAGAATAGAAGTCTCATACCTATAAAAGCTGTGTATATTCTTACTTCCTTACTTCACAAGCTGTCTAAAGTTGCCACAATGGGAAAAGATCACACTCGCATGACCAGAATTCCCTACTTCCTGATATATAGTCAATATTTAACTTCCCCCCTCCTGGTCACTGAATACAATGGAGAATAGTTGTATGAAATGATTAAAGTCTCCAGGACGACAGAAAAAAATCAAATGATATAAATGAAAAAAAATTAAATGAATCATTGTGTGCAGGGATCAGTTCCCACCGGCAGGCACCAATCTCTGAAACTCCTTTTCCTGGTGGCAGTTTGCCTGAATTAGGAGGTGAGGTTGTATGTATGACCCTTGGTTGACTGCACATAAAATGAGAAGAAAAGGAAGAATGGGAGGGAGGGAGAGAGAGAGAGACAGAGAGAAAGAGGGGGATGGAAGATGGAAGGAGGGGAGGGAGGAAGGGACGGGAGGAGGGAGGGAAAGTGCTGGGTAATAGGATCGTAACAGGGTTAAGCCAACACACACCGTAACCAATCTCTGCTGACACTGGTATCCCCAGTATATGAGGCTTTTGACTAAGAAATTTTCAACATATCATCTCTTGTCTTACTTATGGATGGTTGTGATCATTAGTTTTGCCTTGGAAACACCATAAGAAGAAAATAAAATCATGAATGTACATGATCTGGAGAGGAAAAAGCCAATTAATTAGGTCTAATTGCCCAGAAGTCTGGCCACCAACTAAGCCAGACGCCCTATAGGACTTTGGCCAGGAGGGAATATTTTCTTGGATCGCCCTGAGACCGTAATGTTGGTGAATACCATTTATAAGCAGACCTTATCCCACCAGTAAAAAAATCTGAAAATGGAACTCTAAAAAATTGTTTGGCACCATCTAGGCTACCTGTGAAGAACAGGAGTTTCCCTTGACTGATTCTATAAACAGAACTTATAAATACACTTAATTAATGTACACTTACTAAAATAGGGAACTAAAAAGTTTAGTTCTTTCAGTGAAGTTAGCTTGGATGACCAGAAAATGGTCCTCCAAGAACTGCTACCCTGGGTTCAATTTCCATAGAATCCATGGAACACCTTCACACAATACGCCCTGTACAGTTAAGCCCCTCGATAAGGAAACTCCTCGTTCTCTCCCTGTGTAATGAGTGTAGTTTTGACACCCAAAGTTTATTTGACTCTATTATTTTACCCATCCCAGTGTCACCTGAGAGCTATATTTCTCAGATGTCTTTGACTCCAAGGTTGTAGATTCAGTTTTCTGCCAATGAGATTGGCTCTTATGAAATTTTGAAAATGCAGGGGGCAGATGGCTTATACCCGCTTCTTCCTTTAGATCTGATGAGCATAAGCTGGCTGTGGCAGAGGTGAGCATGTTACCCTGATCAGTTCACTTCATTGACCAGTAGCAGGAAATTCCTATGGCTTCTTTATCTGGGCAGCCCCAGTCCCTTCCAGACTCTCCGGACCAGACTATAGTGCTAAGCCAGAAAACGAGTTTCAGTCTCAGACCCCTTCCACAACCTTTCCAATGATTTTTTTACCTCAAATTCCCTGTATAAAGGCCTTCCTGCTCCAAATATCTAAAGTGACTTTTCTGAACGATACTTACCTCTTGACTCAAACAGTAAGCAAAGAAACATCCACGTTTCAACTCCCAAACTACATTTGCAGTGGGAAAAGTGCAGGGAGACTCTGTTGGAAACAAACAAACAAAAGAAACGTGCTCTATTCAGGATTTGAATTCTCATATCCTATTGTAGCTTATCAATTATTGAATGAGTCTACCTCTACAACCCTTCAACGTCAAGTAAAATTCCCATGTGCTACATTTCTTTACATGTTGAGTGCGATCCTCAAACCTTGGGCAGATAGGAATGACAGGAGGTTTGGACCTATCATTTTATAACATAAACACTATCACAAGAAACCGCTGTTAATCACCTTCTACCGTTCATTAGTTGCGGACTATAAAAATAATTTCACGATATTATGAAATTGTGCCTCATTAAGCAAGAGAAAGCTGTCTAGTCAGTAGGAAATGGGTGCTTGTCTGTAATGATCCACGTTGGAATAAACAAGTGTGCAGAGCCTGGTTTCTGGTGCAGTGAGGATGCAGAACAGAGATAAGAGAAACAGGCCCTGCTGGGAACACCAGGGAGAGATGGCATTGCACAATGACCACAGCTGAGTCATATGCCAGGGCCGCTCTGAATCACGTTCTGTTTGTTGTCAAGAGGTTTTGAATTGGGTCCGGTTTTCTACCATGTTCTCTGCCTCAACCAAATGATCTAATCAGTTTGGTGACCACGAAGCCAGGAGACTGTAAGGCGAGAGGGATTACCCCCAAGGATAGCCTCAGCTGTCCAAAGTTGGGGTACAAAGACTACGGGGAAGCCCCACACTGAAATGAAGGGTGAGAGGTGGGAGCTTGGGGACACTGGTTTGTGTTTTTGTAAACAATGCAAAAAGGCCTCACACCAGACTCACTGGCTTAGAATCCGTCCTTCCGCAAGATCCCTGGCGGTTCATCTGCAAATTAAATTTCGAGAAGCACAGATCCGTGATTCATTGGCACTGACCAGCTGCATTCTCAGAAGAACAAGGTAAAAAGAATAATGTTCTTGGCTTTGTAATAGAGAAATGCATTTCTAGTCGCAGGAGGGAATACTCTGAAAAATAAGTATAAACATATGCCAAGAATATAGGAAGCCAACTGATTTTTTTTTTTTCTTAATAAGTTCAACCCTGGACTGAGGGTCCTGCTTTATGGAAAAGTCAGGTCAAGATGATCAGTCCCACATCTGATGGTTAAATAGCCTTGAAACGTGTCCTAGGAGGGAGAACCAGCAGCAGTATGCTACGAGCCGGTTCAGATACAGTTTAATTAAGTAATATGCAAGGTCATGGAGCATGACTGGCAGAGAGATTTAGAACAGAATTAACTACGTCTTTTACTGGGGCCAGCCCTGGTTGTCATCCAGCACTGCAGCATATAAACTGCAGGAAAGGTCCTGGCATGGCAGGTTTATTCCTGCAGTTGGAGAAATTGCATTCTTTCTCTCCAAAGCCACAGAAACCCATCCCCTCTTTCTATTTTTAATCCTTTGCTGATTCTAGAGGCTTTCTACCCAGTAATTTGTTGCCAAACAGTCGTTCCCCTTGCAGCTGCCAGACAGTATTTGCAGCCTCGGGTCGCGTCTCTCCTGTTGGTACTCTCCCCAGTGTCATTCCCTGCGAGGCTTTTTTGTCAGCTGATGCATTAGGGTCTTTGAATGACAACATAAAATTAAATAGAAAATGACATTCATGAGAAAAGATGTTCCTTTCCAATAACTGAGACTCTCTACCCATCTGTCATAGCCTCCCTCCCTTTCGCGTGGTTTTCCACAAATCCCAAGCAACTTGATACAGACATAATCGTTAGAGGCTTTTCAGGCTTTAATGCAAATTATGCTCTGTTACCACTCAAGACGTCCTGCCCAGTTGATGCTCTCCTAGAGGACAGGGTGTATCAAGACGGTGCCACCCCAACCACTTTCCTTTGAGTCAGCTTATCACTAAGATGAGCGTTAAATCTTTTCAATAAATTATCTAAAGTGCATGATTCTTTCCTTAGGTAGACAACTTTCATCAGTTATAAAATTAATTTGAAACTTTAATTTTTCTACCCAAAGCATATCACCCCTAAAAGCAAAGAGAGAGAGAAAATATTATAGGATAGGTAGATAGATAAACAGATAGATAAAAATACGGAAACGTGGATGGATGGATGGACAAATACAGATAAAAGTGACAAATGTTGAGTTCTTGAGAGTAGGTCAAGATATGTTATTGATGCTGGCTATAATACAAGATGCATTAAAGTGAGAAATTCCGTTTTCAAGTTTGTTTCAAGAATAAATATTTGAGCCCCCTAAGAATAAGTTTATATTCAATGGAAAAATGTGTGGCAGGAATCAAGAGGTGGGATCAGCATAGACATGAATTGAGAAGACGTAGTGAAAAATTGAGGAAGAATATTCACTTTGGAGTGAGGAAGGAGCTGAATGTTTAAAGCAAGACACACAAAAGAAGCCAAGGTGGTGAAGCAGAGAGCAACACCAGTATTTTTAGCCGTTCATTAATTCAACTGGCAGACAACAATTAATCCTCTTCTCCTGGAAGAAAGACCAGGACAGATCCAGGTCACTCTCTCCCTAGTTTTTAAGTCGTTATGTTATTTCTTCTGGGGAAAATAAACTCAGGCGCTGATGAATGAAGGGGACGTGCAATTCCATTGGCGACTCTTTCAGGCTATTTTAAGTAGGAAGCCAGAGAGAAAATGCTGGCAATTTGGTGCAAAGTCAGACTAAATAAGACTTTAAAAGTTCTTCATAACAAAATGAGGCTAAATTATTATCTAGATCAATATTAAATTTCTGGTTTTTACAGGGGACATGATTGAACTAGGT
Organism: Perodicticus potto; assembly: GCA_963574655.1. Classification (NCBI taxonomy): domain Eukaryota; kingdom Metazoa; phylum Chordata; class Mammalia; order Primates; family Lorisidae; genus Perodicticus; species Perodicticus potto. The sequence continues at coordinate 6,553 of CAUYRH010174044.1, forward strand.
CAGTATTCGATAAATATATATAATCTGTGCAAATAATTTTCAAAATGAACAAAGGTAAACATTATTTATAAAAGACATAAAAATAGGCCAAAATGTATTGTGCTAGGCTGATTAATTTTCCTTTCCTCTGCTCACACCCCCAAGTCACCACTATAACCTAATCCCCAGTATTTGTGTATTCGTCCCCTTACATGGTAAAGAGACTTTGCAGGTATGATTAAGTTAAGGATGTTAAAGTAGGGAGATTATCCTGGATAATCTTATCAGGCTCAGTAATCATGAAGGTTTTTAAAAGATAGAAGAAGGAGAGTCAGAATCACAGAAGATGGTATGATGGAAGAAGCAAAGTTTGGTGAGAGCAAGAGAGGAGAAGTTTCTGTGCTGTTGGCTTTAAATATGAAGGGGGCAGCCAAGAGCCAAGGAATGCAGGCAGCCACTAGGAGTCAGAGAGGCTCCCCTGGAGCCTTCAGAAAAAACGCATTCCCATTCCTGGTGTTCTTGTGCTCCTGGTCACAAATCTTACAGGAAACTCAAAGAGATTAAGTGAAACATCATGCTGAAAAGTGAAACTTTATGCAGCACCTGAATGTAGATAATCAGTCCTGGAATTTCTAGCTCCCGCTCCCGGGAGATATACCAAGTCAAGATGTGGGCAGCTGGGGGTCCTTTGTGAAATTGCCATGTTGGCTCACTATGCAGTGATGCGGTGAGGGCCAAAGAGAGGACAATGTCCATGCTCCCACCACTTCTGACCTTCCAAGTGTCTGTTTGTTTGTTTTTATTTCAGATTAATGTTAGGGTGCAAATGATTAGGTTACCTTGTTTGCATTTCTATAGTCAAGTTCAAGTTGTAGTTGAGCCCTTCACCCAGGGGGTGTGCTGTACACCCTCATATTGTGACCATTAGGTAGAGCTTCCCAATCCCCGACCTTCTTCCCCTTTCCCCTTTCCAAGTGTTTTTAAATAACTTCCTCAAACACATGAGTAGACAGGACCAACAGACATCAAAGTAAAGCTTCTACCATAACAGAGATAAAACAAACAACAATGGAAAATTGATGCTTAGAATAGATTTTTTTTTTAAGGGCTATCATTGATACCTTTAAAAAGATTTGAGGAGATATTTTGTTAATGAAACAAGCATGGGAGAATGTGAGAATAGAGTGTACCCAGGACACGAAAGAGCCTTTGGAAATTACAGTAACAGAAATAAACAATGCAATCAAAAGATCAACTGAAGGACCTTCCCCTGAAGGTAGAAAATAACAGTAAAACACAATAATACCAAACAAATGGAAATGGCAGAGAAAAGTTAAGAAAATTTAAAGCTCGATTTAAAGCAGGTCCAAATTCAAATAATAGGATTTCCAGAAATAAGCAAAAGAAATTAAAAAAAAAAATTCAACAACATTTCCCCAGAACTGACATGAATTTCCAAATTGGGATGGCTCAGCAAAACCCAGCACAACATATGAGCCACACCAGCCAGGTAATCAAACAAGATGTCCAGAGGGTCAGGACTTCAATCTTTGAAAGGATTGAAAAATCACCACGATGTCAGACTTTTTCAAAAGAAACACCAAAAAGATAAGATCTTAGAAAAATAACTTCAAAGTTCTACACAAAGTTTCTTTCCATATATAATTCTATACTGGATGTGATCAGGTTTTTAAGATTATATATAAGTTCTGATTTTGGATTTTGCTGAACTAAGTGCTTGAATAGTGTATAAGATACAATTCCCTACTGTGTGTTACCAGTGAGCAGGCCAAGAAAAAGTGGCACCAGATCTGAGAAAAAAATAAAAATAATGTATGCATGTTCCCTGAGATGGGCAGTAATTTCTCAGTTAATATACTTAATTTGGTTTGTAACTCATATTTCATTTATAATAATAATGATAGATGTTTACACTCAAAAGAGCACTGATCTACAACAGAATCTTCTGTATTCTAAAACAAATTATTCATAAGGGCTGTTAAACAGGTTGAATTTATACTAATCAGAAGAAATGTCTAGAAGAGCGTCTTTCATGAGAAATGGCATTAATTTATTGAAGAAGGCTGGGTGTGGTGGCTCACGCCTATAATCCTAGCACTCTGGGAGGCCAAGGTGGGTAGATTGTTTGCACTCAGGAGTTTGAGACCAGCCTGAGCAAGAGCGAGACCCCATTTCTACTAAAAATAGAAAAAACTTGCTGGACATTGTAGCAGGTGCCTAGGATCCCAGCAACTCAGGAGGCTGAGGCTAGAGGATCACTTGAGCCCAAGAATCTGAGGCTGCTATGAGCTACAAATATGCCACCATACTCTACTCAGGGTAATAGAGTGAGACTCAGTCTCAAAAAAAAAAAAAGACAATTTATTAAAGAGTATATAGCGGTCTGCACACACTAACTCTTAAAGCTCCATACATTTTCTTCAGTGATAATTACAACAGAGGATATTTACCATATAATGTGACAAATATAGTTTTCTCTTTATCAAATTAAATAGATTAAAAATAAGTATTACCTTTAAGTTTTATAGTGGAAGACGTGTATAGTAGATGCACAGTTTCGATATATTTAAATAAGTTACAACTTTAAAACATTCTTTAAGATATGCCTTTGCCTTATTTTTTTCTTGTATTATTCAGAACCCATGATGTAGTTCAGTGTGAGCAGAAAATTCACAGTAATCATACACTGGATGTGAGAATAAAATTTAAAAATGGTTTTTCAATATAGTAGATTTGGATAAGTACGATAATAGATACTCAGCTAGAAAATGGAATGGGAGAAATTTATTTAACTTCCTGTTTAGTAGACTTAGGTTCAAAAATATTGCTCCTACACTGGTGGAATTCTGTTACAATCAAGTTGTGATCGCACAGGGGTATTTACATAATATTTATAATCCAGAAAGCCCTGAAAATATTTGGAGGAAAGCCTGGACAAGAAACAAAACTTACTAAGCCAATCTATTCAAATTTGCCAAGTCTACCATGAACTAAAGTAAACTCCAACATAGACTATATGGATCTCTCCTCCCCCCATCTCAGCACTTAAGAATATTAAAAAAACAAACCAACCAACCAACCAAAAAAAACACCTAGTCTCAAAGCTGCAGATGCTGGCGTGGATATGGAGAGAAGGGAACACTTTTACACTGCTGGCGGCACTGCAAACTAAACAACCATTTTGGAAGGAAGTATGGAGAATCCTCAAAGAACTCAAATTAGACCTCCCATTTGATCCTGCAATCCCATTAATGGGAATCTACCCAGAAGAACAAAAAAAAACCTCTTATCATGAGAACATTTACACTAGACTGTTTACAGCAGCTCAATTTACAATTGCCAAACTGTGGAAACAGCCTAAATGCCCACAAACCCAGGAATGGATTATCAAGCTGTGGTCTATGTACACCATGGAATACTATGCAGCCATTAAAAAGATGGAGACTTTACATCTTCTGTATTAACCTGGATGGAGGTGGAACCCATTCTTCTTAGTAAAGCACAGGGGATAGGGGAACTAAAGCGTAAGGATAGGGGAATAAGGAGGGAGGGAGGTGAGGGGTCAGTCTGTATGGCACACCTCTTGGGGGTGGAACACAATTACAAGAGGGACTTTACCTAACAACCGCAATCAGTATAACCTAATTCTTTGTACCCTCAGTGAATCCCAAACAATAAAGAAAAGTGAAAAAACAAACACCCTCGCCCCCCACCAAATTGTCTCTTTAGACCTTTGTAATCTGACGTCAAAATATCATGTTCTCATTCACTTTGTACCAACTTTAAATGTAACTGCTAGGAAGGGAACATTATACATCTGTCTGCATGAAAAATGGACCATGTCTTCTTTATAATGCATTCCAAAGCTTCCCCACCTAAGAGTTATTTCTTTATTGTTAATTCCAAGGCTCTGCTTTGCCAGTCATGCGGTAGGAGTGGGAAATAATAAGGCGGTGCGTCCTCTCGCCCTGCGGATCTTCTTACAAGATGCAGACCGTGTTCTCCCAGCCATTCTGTCCTTTCTCATCCCTCTCTGGAAGACACTGATGCGGAACAGGACATATACATTGCTTATATTATACCTCATCTCATTTCCAAAAATAGAACCCCCTGCTAGCTCCCAAAAGTTTCTGAGGCAGCTCAGAAAATGTCACCATAAGAGAAAAGGCAAGAGAACAGGATTCACAAGGACTCAGGTCCTGGGTGCGGCAGGTGCTCAGCTAGACCCTTAGTAATGTGTTTGCTTCCGTTGCTATTCTCCAATATTAAGAGGATTATGATTTTATTGCCATGTCATAGATGAGTCAGCTGTGACTCAGAAGTCAAATAATTTCTCTAGCTTACATAGCAATTGGCAAAGCCGCTATTCACAAACGAAATCCCTGGCCCCCTGGCATTAACCCTTTCTACTCTACCCACAGTACGTGCCGCTTCTCAATGATCTGCCCCTGCTTTAATGTTCACCAGCTACTCTGTTAAGAACCCAAGTTTATTTTCCAGAATTTGCCATTTAGAATCACTGTCACCAGCAACGAACTGAAATCCATGTGTCACCGCCCACTTTGAACAATGATCTCTGAGCACCATGTTTCAGGCCCTTGCCACATGTACAACCAAAAAGAAAAACTTTGTGAAAACCTAAGAAAAAAAAAAAATCAAACACCATGGTTGCTAATTTGCTGATTTGAACTGCCTATAGAACAGTGGTTCTCAACCTTCCTAACGCCGCGACCCTTTAATACAGTTCCTCGTGTTGTGGTGTCCCCCAATTACAAAATTATTTTCATTGCCACTTCAAAACTGTAATTTTGCTCCTGTTATGAATCGCGATATAAATATCTGATATATGCAGGATGTATTTTCATTGTTACAAAGGGGTCGCGACCCACAGGTTGAGAACTGCTGCTCTAGAGCTTTTAGAAAAACAATGGCACCAATAATGACAAAGTGACTGAGTTTTCCGCACATACTACTCTCGGAAACCTGTCAAGTAATTATGTTTGTCACCCAGCCCGATTCATCTTCCGCTTTCAAGAAAAAAATAAAATAAAGTGCAGTGTTCTGTTTAAATTCCATTTCTCCTCTCTCCCTCTGGCTAGCAGTTAGATTTAGCCACTGACAGACACAGGAAGATGGGGGAGAGGGAAGAGTCAAGATATCTTTATTCCTGTTCTTTTCCCCAGAGGTTGTGGCTTTGGCAGCAACTGAGTCCCTTTAGCGACAGTTCCCTCTGCTTTAGCTCCCTTCTTGTTCCAGCAACAGCGTCTTCTCCAGAGACCTGCAGGCGGGATGGAAGTAGCAGCCTTTTTAGCAGTTACTAGTCCCTGGGTGATTCAGCAACACAACATTCAACTGCCTTCAGTTGACTCTGGGATTGTGACAGCGGCCTCCTGCAGAAACCCTCTGACAGTTAGAGCAATGAAGAGCAGAGATATTCCCACCACTCACCCTCCCAGTAGTACACTGGGATAGGGCTGTGCACATATTTTATCAACACAAAGAATTCCTCCCCAAAGGGGAAAATGGAGCTTGGAAATATGTAGCCTGCAGTTTGTCACTATTCCCCACACCAGCACTGTTGGTAGTGTGAGATGAAAGTCAGATGTAGGGCAAGAAGATTTGTACTTAGTTACCAAAGCAACAGCAGTATTCCCCAAGATTAGGAGATGGGACAGTTATTCCTGACTGCCCTGGGGAATGTACACCAGGGGAAAGATAGATGTAAAGTATTGAATTATTAATTCAAAGTATTGGTGATTGTACCTTGGAAGCCTTATAGTGTGATATTCGGCCATGTCTGTCCACAAAGGGAAATGTGTACCTCGGACCCCAGGGGTATGTGGAAGGAGGCCATGAGAAGACACAGCAAGGTGATTATCTCTAAGTCGAGGAAAGAGGTTCCAGGAAAAGCCAAACCTGCTGGTGCATAATCATGGACTTAGTAGCCTCCAGAACTAAGAGATAATAAATGTCTGTTGTTTAAGAAAACAAGACCCACAGCTTGAAGATCTCCAATGCAGAGGTAGAGCCTTGGTTAAGAAGAAGTGGAGTCCTAACACTTGGAGTATGGAATTACATGAAGTATACCTGACATTGAGAGCCTGGTGTCTCCAGTTTCCTCTGCCTTATCATCAGAAGCATAGGAATGAAGGGCTATGATGTTACATGTGGGCTCAATTTCTTTATGTGCCTGGACTCTCTTGGAATTTGGTGTTTAATAAATTGATTTAAGTAGCTGAGAAAGGTATTAATAGCTTCCATTGACTTATTAATTCTTTCATCAGTGGGTATCCACAGTAAAAAAAGGGGGGGTGATGGGGTGTGATTTCTTCAAAATAAAAAAAGATATGCAGATTTCAATGCTCCTTCTTATTTTATTCTTTGTTATTTTAATTTCAGAATATTATGGGGGGTACATTTTGGTCACATGAATTGCCTTTGTACAGGTTAAGTTAAAGCTATGAGTATGCCCATCATCCAGGTAGTGTTAGGAAGTTAACCTTTATCATCCATTAGGTATGAATCGACCTACACCATCCTACCCACTCCCACCTGCTAGATTTCCACTGAGTTTGACTACCACATGTGCACAAAAGCATTCACCAATTTGTTCCCATTTAATAGTGAGTATGTGTGGGGTTTGTTTCGCCATTCTTTTCATACTTCACTTTGGAAAATGTTCTCCAGTTATACCCAGGATGTTACAAAAAATATTAATGAACCATTTTTTTTAAATTGCTGAGTAGTACTTCATGGTATACATATACCACATTTTATTAATCCACGCACGTATTGATGAGCGTTTGGGTTGATTTCACATCTTTGTGATTGTGAATTGTGCTGCCATAAATATTTTAGGGCAAGTGTCTTTTCCATAAAATGACTTTTTTCCCCCACTTTGGGTAAATACTTGATCAAATGGTAGGTCTGCTTTTAATTCTTTGAAGTTTCTCCATTTTTCTTTCCGTAGAAATTGTACTGGTTTGCAGTTCCACTAATAGTGTATAAAAGTTCCTTTCTCTCCACATCCATACCAGGATTTGCTGTTTTGAAACTTTCTGATAAAAGCCATTCTCACTGGAGTTAGGTGATATCACATTCTGGTTTTGACTTGCGTTTCCTTGATGATTAGAGACCTTCAGCATTTTTCATATGTCTAGCCCCTTCTTAATGGTGATGCTTGAATCTGCAGGTGACAAGACTGTCCAGCCATGTGCCAAGGATAAAGGAGCATAAAGATGAATTGAGCCAGGTCTTGGACGACCCTGCTAGGCTAATAAACCTGGGACTCCCTTGTCATTTAATTACTTAAGTCACTTTAAGTTAGCTTGGAAGCATTCAGATGGGTAAAACCTCAAGGGAGCTGCCATTACAGTTAGGCTGAGACTTGAAAGATGAGAAGAAGATGATATTCCAGAGAGAGGGAAGGACACAGGTAAAGACCGGATAGCTGGGAAGGACAGGGTCGCTAGACACGCATGGAGGGTCTCCATCAGAAGTATCTGTACCTTTTTCACATCTCCACATTTCATTTTCCAAGATCCTCTCTCTAATACTTAACCCTGTATGTGCTTTTATAAACTGTCTTAAATGACATTAGGAAAGCAAGTATGAAGAGTTATAGAAAGAAATCTGCATCTATGACTGTCTCAAGGTCAAATAGCATGTCCTATTATTTCTACTATAGTTTACAGAACTGGAATCCCAGGGCTTGTTTTTTCTTTTTTTAAGAAAAATAAAATCACTAAAATCATTATTCATCTCAGACACCAAACCCAATATCTGAGATCAATCTGAATCCCTGGATCCTAGTGCCGTGGATATAAGCCATATTTTCTTCTGATAATTTAATGTGGACCTTTGCAAAAGATAAATGAAATCAGAGATCTCAGCTGTGCTCTCAGTCTGGAGCACCTCGAGTGTGCTATTATATAATTTTCCCTGTTATTTATTTTTATAGCGCCCACTGGGTCAGCTGAATGTGTGGAAAATGCCTCCCAGGCAGTCGGTAAATGTGCTTGCATAATCCCGTTATTAACTGCCACATACTCTTTCTAATAACTACTAAGCTTCAAAACAGATGACTTGTGTGTGGTTTGTGACATTCAAGCAGGTAGGGTCTTAAATACTGAGACAAGCAGAACGTTCTTTGAACCCTAACCTTTTAAGATTCGACCAGTTCCCTGATTGGACCCAAGACCACTATATTAAAAAATATCGGTTAAAAAAACATATGCAATAAGAAATTTCAACATGACGGCTTCTAAACTGTGACATGTATTCTGAGGTTTTCTTTTCTTTTTATTTCTGTGCTTGAGTAATTCCAGGAAAGGTGCTTTGACATTAGTCTACCTTGACTCAAGCTTCCTAAAGTTTATTATGAATCCAAGGCAATTCTACGGTTGCATCGTGGGTATCTTATTTATGCATTTCTGCTAAAGAATTATACAAAGTAAGTGTTACAACACTGTACAGGGCACCAGAAACTTGATAAAGCACTGTTTAAATCAGGTTTGAAAGAAAAAGAGCTCTAAACATATTAGAACAGTTTTAAACAAACTATTCCAAAATGTACGAAAGCCATATAAGTGCTAAGTTATAGCACTGCACACCACATTCTGCAGCTGAGAGCCTATGCGTCTGTCCATTAAAAATCCTATTTTCACTTCTTTATAGCACTTGTATAAAAATTCCATTTGAACTAAGATTAAGGATATAAGGCCTCTGTGAAAGAACAAGACATTATGGTTTGTTTCAAGCTTTCAATTTTGTTTACAACTATCCTGTTAGTATAAACCAATAATCTACAGAGTAGATTCACTTTGTTTTTTTCTTTTTCTTTGTAAAAACCTCTTCTGATATGAATTGACAGGACTCTTAAATAATGTTAAGGTATATTATTTCTATCATATTATTGCTTACTCCAAATCACTAGTAATGAATTAAGTTTGTCAGTGATTAAAAGTAGACTTTACTTTTTAAAATATTTTCTCTACCAGTTCAGGATATTTACTTCAGGTCCACTTCAGTAGATGGATAATGAGTAATGCAAGCAAATGATGCATTTTGTTACTTTTCCCTAGTCAAATAAAAATCTCTAATCTCTCATGTTCAAACTGATGCCAAATTGGGAAATCTCTTAAAATCTGGTAGGGTCAGGACCACACGTCGGTTTTTAATCTATCTGTATAATCTATACCATTATTCCTTTATTTATGGAGGGATTGGAAATTAAAAGACTTAGGGCAACATGTGTGTTTGAGATTTTACACTGGTGAGTCCCGCGTTCCATGTGGGTCCAGGTGAATTGTCACTTCAAATAGCATAGGCTTCTGATCATCAGTTCCACTGGTGCCCACTGGATTTTTAAGTTTTTTAATTTTATTTTATCATGCTAAGAATATTTAACAAAGAAATCTCTCAACAAATGTTTAAGTGCATATTACATCAAATCCTCCAGGTACCTCCCCCAATCCCTGGAAACCACTATGCCACTTTTTGGTTCCATGAATTTGTTTACGTGGAAACATATAAGTGGGATCACACAGTATTTGTCTGCCTCTAAGTGGCTACTTCACAAGTACAACGTCCTCAAATGTTATCCATGTTGTTGCATATTGTAGAATTTCCTTCTTTTTTGAGGCGTAATAGTACTTCATTGTAAATTTACATCACATTTTCTTTACTCATTCATCTATGTATGGGCATTTAGATTGTTTCCACATCTTGATCCTCATGAAGAGTAATAAATAAATAGTGAATCCCACTATGTCTTCTAGATCCCAGTTTCATTTCTTTCATAAATACCCAGAGGCAGATTGCTGGAACATATGGTAGTTCTATTTTTTTTTTTTTTTTTTTGAGACAGAGCCTCAAGCTGTCACCCTGTAGAGTGCTGTGGCATCACAGCTCACAGCAACCTCCAATTCCTGGGCTCAAGCAAGCCTCCTGTCTCTGCCTCCCAAGTAGCTGGGACTATAGGCCCTTGTCACAATGCCCGGCCATTTTTTGGTTGCAGCTGTCATTGTAGTTTGGCGGGCCTGGGCTGGATCCGAACCCGCCAGCTCCGGTGTGCGTGGCTGGCTCCTTAGCCTGTTGAGCCACAGGCGCTGAGCCTGGTAGTTCTCTTTTTAATTTTTTGATGAACCTCCATTCCGTTTTCCATAGCAGCTGCAACTATTTCCCATTTTCACCGACTGTGTACAGTTTCAGTTTCTATGTCCCTGTCAGTGTCATTCTTGTCTCTTTAGTTATTTTTGCAAACAGCCACCCTAAAAAAGTGTAAAGGGATATCTTGTGATTTTGATTTGAATTTTCATTTTGGCTTGTGACACTGAATACTTTTTTATATACCTGTTGGCCATCTGCATGTCTTCTATGGAGAACTTTCTGTTCATCTCCTTAGCCCATTTTCTGAGTCAGCTTCTTAGCTCTTTTGGTATTGAGTCGTAGGACTCCCTTACACATTTTGAAAACTAACCCCTTAACATATATCGTGTTTGCAAATATATTCTCCCATTTTGTGTTGCCTTTTCAACCTGTTGATTGTTTCATGTGCTGAGCAAAAGCTTTTTAGTTTAATGTATTCTACTTAGAAAACAATTTCCTTTCTGTCGCTCATTTGGATCAATTATTATTTCTACTATTGTAATGTATTAAAACTGGGTATACAATTTTGTACTAGCTTTATTTCATTCCAATTATTAGATGTCTAAGAAATTACCTTTTTATTTTTTCTTTTAATTTTTTTTTTATTTTAGTAGATTTAGGGGGTACAGTGGTTTGTGTTACGTAGGTGAATTGTATGTGGTGAAGTTAGACATTTAAGCGGCCCTATCACTGTAATAGTATATGTTGTACATGACAGGTCATTTTGTCCCTCGCCCTCTTCCTGTTCTTCCCCTTCCAAGTCTCCAAAGGCCCTTCTACCACCCTCTGTAGCCATGTGTACACATTGTTCCACTTCTACTTATAAGTGATTACATGAAATATTTGTTTTTATTCCTGAGATACCTAATTTAGGATTATGGCTTCCAGTTCCATCCAAGTTGCTGTAAAAGAAATTATTTCATCCTGTTTTACGGCTGAGTAGGACTCCAGGGTGTATATGAGTATATGCCACATTTTTTCTAACCACGGCTTTGGGTTTGGTTTGTTCTTTTTCTAGTTCCCTGAGGTGTAATGTTAAGTTGTTGATTTGAGGTGTGCTCTTTCTGTCTTTTTGACGTAGGAGTACTATGAACTTCCCTTGAGCACTGCTTTCGCTGCATCCCAGGGATTTTGGTGGCGGGTGTTGCCATTGACATTTAAAGAATTTTTTCATTTCTCTCTTGATTTTGTCATTGACCCAAAGCTTGATGAGAAACAGGATGTTTCATTTCCATGCTTCAAGAGTTTTGAGGGTTCCTCTTGTAACTCATTTCTAGTTTTATTCCATAAGATATGTGGTAAGATTTTGATTTCTTTTTATAAAATTTGCTAAGACTTGTGTCGTGGCCTCACATATGGGGTATCTTAAAAAATGGTCTATGTGCGGATGAGAAGAATGTATATTCTGCATTTAGGGGTAGATTGTTTTATGACTATCCATTAGGTATACTTGTTCTTGAGTCCCATTTATGTCCAGTGCTTGTTTTTTTTTTAAATTTAATTTTTATTAAATCATAATAAAATTATGTGTACATTAATGCAATTATAGGGTACAATGTGCTGGTTTTGTATACAATTTGAAATATTTTCATTGAACTGGTTAACATAGCCTTCATGGCATTTTGATAGTTATTGTGTTCAGACATTTATATTCTGTATTTAGTATGTTTCACCTGTACCTTCTTTGTTGATTTTCTGCCTTGATGATCTGTCTAGTTCTGTCAATGGGGTGTTGAAGTCCCCCACTATTATTACATTGCTATTTATTTCATTTCTTAAGCCCAGTAATATTTATTTTACTAATCTAGGGAGTTCCAGTGTTAGGTACATATGTTATTAGCATTATTGTATCTTCTTGTAGAATTAATCCCTTTATCATGTAACAACCGTTTTTTTCTTTCTTTCTTTCTTTTTTTTTTTTTTTTACTGTTGTTGATAGAAGTCTGTTTTATCTGATATAAGAATGGCTACTCTTGCTCAATTTGATTTCCATTGGCATGGAATAGTTTTTCCCACTCCTTTTCCTTGCATCTATGAGATTTTTATGAGTCAAGTGAATTTCTTAAAGACAGCAGATACATTTGGGTTGTTTCCATTCACTTCATCGATCTATATCTTTTGAGAGGGACATGAATATCAACTGTTTATATTCAATGGTAATATTGATAAGTGAGATACTATACTAGTCTTGTTGGTGATTGCCCAGTGCTTTGTATTCTGTCTTTTGTGTTACTGTTTTATTAGAGCTGTGAAGTTAGTTTGTTGTTTTTGAATATTTTTATATTTGTGAGAGTCAACTTTGTGTGTGTGTGTTTAAAGTACTTTTGAGTATTCTGTGTAGGCCAGGTCTAGTAGTGACAAATTCCTTTAATATTTGCTTATCTGAGAAATATGTTTTAAAGTTTCTTTTTATTTTTGTTTTTTAATTTCAATAGATTTAGATATTGCGAGTTGAATTTCATTACATGTATTTATTTCATGGTGCTTAAGTGTGGGTTTTTAGTGCATCCATCACCTGAATAGTGTACATTATAACCCATAGGTAATTAAAAATTTGGGGGGAGGGGAGGCAGGAAAGAAGCCACTAAGGGCCATTCCTCAAGGGAAGAGGCAGGATTAAGTTTTCCTGATGACCCATGTATGTTTTAGAATGTCTCTTTTCACCAGAACAAGGCAGATTGTGCAGTGAAAACAGAACAGGTTTGGGGGACTAGGAGGCAACTAGGAACAGTGTCAGATTGTATTGAGTCCAGGAATAAAGGTCCCAGGCATTCAAGAAAGCCCACATGACCCTGAAGAACACAGGTAGGGATGGAAAAATGTCAGGATCCCTCCCCAAAGAGTAGCATCCACTGAGACCTGTGGAAACTGGTAGCAATTAACTGAAGAAATATAAAGTTAGGAGCTACGGTAAAGAAAGACAAAAAACATAGAGTAGAAATAAAAGTGGGAGCTCAGGGGTCCATTGCCCATTGTGGGATTCCAGCAATGGCCTGAGTGTGTGCTGCACTCTGATTTTATTGAAGTCTATTTGCCCAGAGGGTAAAATGAGGGAGGGAATAAAGGCCTCAGCAGTTTCTTAGATTGATGATATCAGCTTCTATTGTTGTTATTATTAACCTTAAGGGTGGAGCCTTCAGAAATCTGAAATCTGAGCCTCCTATTGGGAGAGCCTCCTGCTTGAGGTCACACACACAGATTTCTAGGGAGGTGTTAAACTCTGCTAGTTCTCTGTGGAGTAAAACACCACCAGAGTTAATCTCCTCTGAGGTATTGGTGGGAGGGAGGCAGTTTCCTCCCATCACCACCACAGAGGATTTTCCTCTCCTATAAAGGATGTAAACTCTTCTGCCCATATCTCAGAACTCCAACTACTCCCTTGGTCTCTGCCCCAGGCAAATGCAAAGCTCCACTAAGGATATCTATTTTGCCTGTTTAATGGGAAGGAAATGCCCTAGAAAATGTATCTTTTCTTAGGACTTGTCATAGCCTCTTCAGTGACCATTATTCTCCTCAGAGTGCTCAAGACCCAGCAGGGTGTTTGTAAGCTGTATCCCCAACAGGTTATAATTTCAGAAAAAGGCAAGAAGCTTGCTAGCAATGGCTAGCTTAAATATGAACTAGCTGACTTTTCTTTGTTGCAACCCACTCAGCTTACTTCTTAGTTTTCCTCTTTTTCTGGGGGTGCTTTCCTTTGCTAAAATGAGGTCTTTAGTCCCCATTGTCCCAGCAGAAAAAGCCTACAATATTAGTATATCTGGCCAGGAACTCTCTGTCTACACCAAGCTCGGCCTTACATCAGAGCTTGTGAATATTCCCTCACAGGTGAGTAAGATGGTATTGGTTGTTGCCAAAACCTTTGTCACTGTTTTTGCCAAACATGTGGCCAACAACTGGACTTTTCTTGACTTCACCCTGCTCCTCATGCATGATTTTAATTTCTTTCATGGATGGCCACCACCTCTGCAAAAGATTGGAAGGAGACTCTGCTGATAAAGTGTGAGCAGTACAGTTTCCATTTCTGAGAGGTGTGTACCTTTAAGAGATGGGTTACTTTGCTTCTCACAATATTGCCTAAGGAGCAAGTTCCCTTGTGGAAAGTCTAGATGCTGTCTGAAAACTACTTGAGCAACCGGAATAACAGATGTGGTAGACATGCAATGGACATAGGAATTTGGATTGGTCATGATGGTCAGCCGGTTCTTCTGTGAGCAGAGATGGTAAAGGCCATGGGGAGACCATGAAAGCAAAGCAGACCTTCTCCCTGCCCTCAGAGATAGGAAAAAAACAGAAACTTCAACATAGTGTAATAAAGTCAGCGTTCAAACATAGTAAGAGTTCCATAGAAGATATTATAAGAACAGGACACTTAATGTAGACTCATGGAGGTGGGCAGGTGGAGGGGAACAGAATGTTTGTAGAAGTCCTTCAGAGGAAGGGATTTTTAGGTGAAGATTAGAACAACATTAATTGTTCCCATTCACTTTAGAGCCTTCCAGCCAAAAATAATTAGAAATAAGCTTTCACTTCCATCTAACTGTACTGTGGATTATTTCCCTGGTTACTATGAAAAGTCAACTGTAATTAATTGGTGCCCTAAATTGTTCTCCACTTTTTTTCTGGGTAAAAATGTTTCCGTGATTAATTGATATCTCTGTGAGGGCAGTCACAGCCCAGGTCATCTTCCACACTCCCTGGTGGTTAGCAATGCTGAAAATAGAGAATTTAATTAATAAGCTCTCATTACATGAATGATTAAATCACATTTTTCTGAAAAATAATGTTTGCTAATATTTTGTAAATGTTGACTACTCTGTCATCCTGAGACGAGAGAATTTCTTGAAATGGGTGTAACTTGCATGTTGCTTTTTTAGGCTCATTTATCATTTTTATGTTTCCTTTTAAAAACATTTGAATTATTGATATAATTTTTAGACGCATGACTCTAGATCACCACCCTGACCTCCCAGAAACATTCTTTGGCATAGCGGATATTTTCACAAGGCTATTACTAAACAGTCACTGTGCAGGTGTGAATCATCATGATTCAGACTAAAATAGTAAAGCGCACAGCCTTGACCTTCAGGTACCCAACAGGGCTGTCTTTTTGGGTTCTTCTATAAACCGCCACTAAATAAAACTCTCTCTGAACTCCCTTTTGTTTCCAAACTAGCAAATATTTTTCAACAGAAGTTGTTAGTCAATAGTGTCAACGAACGAGAGTCTGTGCTAAAAATGGCCTAATCGATATAAACAAAATTTATTGAGTAGCAGAAAATTACTTCTGTGCAATTATCTTGTACACTGTGTTTTAATGTGGAGGAGAAATTGTACAATTATAAACACCTGTTGACAGATTTCTAACTGTCAGCGAAAGCAGATGCTGTTAATTTACTGCTCTATTCTTGAATTTAGTAGTTTTTCTTAATTATGACTGTTTCAAAGCAGAGTCTTCAAAATGCAGACTCCTGTGGGGAAGAATATTGTCTGAAAAAACGTAAATTAAATATAAAATAAAAAGTAATTAGAATGATTTGATAAACAGAATTATTTTGTTTGTCCTTTCTTCCCAGAAAATGATTCTATTTTTGTGATGATTTGAGCAAGAGGTAAAAATCACATATTTGAATATGAGGAAAAATATTTTCTTTTGAGCTGTAAAAAGATGACTGAAAACCCTTCTTATATTTTATATGAGTACTTGGAGTGTGTATAATATTTATAATGTGACAAATATAATTTTTATAACATATATTTCTCACATCCACATTATGTTACATAGCTCATGGGAAATGGCACAAATGTTGGACATTATCCTCCTTGTCTCAGAGCATAGTGAACTTGGAAAACTAAGGGCAAGTTATTTAACTTCTCTCTACCTTAGTATCTTATCTGTAAAATGGGAACAACACTTAGGCCAGCTAGGCTGGGCGTGTGAACCAGATTTCCCTTGGTCCCTTTTTCCCCGTTAGGCTTTGCCAACCGCAGGTGCTAGAGCAGTGATTTGCAACCAGTGTGCCATAAAAGGATTTGGGGCATGTTGTGGAAATTTTGAAGATTATTAATTAAATTATTTTTGAAAGAAGTTTGAAGCACAATATGTTCTTTCTCTTTTTAACTTCTTTTTTTAAATATAAGCGTGCCATGGAAGTTTAAGTTTAACTATAGGTCCAAGGTGCCTTGAGATTTTTTTTAAAAAAGAAAAGGTTGAAAAACGTTGTGCTAGAGGGAAGCTGCGAAGTGGGAGGAGGAAGGAGGGACTTCCTCTTCCTGTTTGCTTCCTGTGACTCCCCCTGGCAAGTCTGTCTCCTTCCTGTGCCTGTGAACCTCACCCTGACCTTGCTTTTTCACGGGCAATAGCAGTTCATTCCTACAGCAGCCACTGAATCCAGGCTGGAGTTTTGCTTATCTTTGCAGGATCAGCTTCATCACAGCCCTCTCTGTCCACAAACGGTGGAACAAGTAATATCAAAGTGCAGAAGTTTTGTGGGACTGCCCATGTGACAATGTAGACCAGCGCTAGCAGAGCAGTGACATTTCCTGCAAGGCCTGAGTCAGCCCCACAAGCTTCTAGTTTTAATAACTCATTACAAAGGGTAAGAACTGCTTTCTGACAGAACTACCAGAGATAGCTCAGCTTTCACCGTTGGCATTTTTGCTGACCTAGCACCCAATTTGTTATAGCTAGTTAAAAAATCTTTAAATCAAATTTTCTCCATTAAAACAACTGATAATGACTTCTATCTCCCAATTGGACCCTGACTGATAAAACATGAATATTTACCTTGGATCCCTACTGTAAAAGTCACATTCACTCCTTTACTACTCAGCATCTGAATACTATGTAGAACATTTTCTTTGTGTCAGGTACGATCTAGGGCAGTGAACACAGAATGGTTATCAAGACATAAATGATTGTGCTGTCAAATCAAATTTAAAAGTTATGGCCACCGTGAAGAACCCTAAAAATTTAGAGAACCTTATAGTAAATCCCAGTGAAAATTAAGTACATTATGCATGGCAGCATGGCCACAGAATTCAAGAATCCAGCCTTGGAGGTTATGGAGACAGTGAAGTGAAGGAATTCCCTGACAAGTATTTGCTGCTACAAAATGTTGCCATGAATTAACTTCCCGTTCCAGGGCTGTGAAGTTCTTGCCTTTATTTGCAGAGACTGCCTCTAGCTTTTGGTTTAGTTCATTGAAATGACACAAAGGAGGGGACAAATTGGAAGGAGTTCTAAAAAGTTTAAAAAAAAATAAGAGTGATTCAGAGCAGTGGAAAGGCAGCGCAACCAGGCCAGATCGCAAGAACTCAAATGTATTTTTATCTGGTATTCAACGAAGTGCCACTGTGACATCTAAAAACAAGTGATGCAGAAAAAGAAAAAATAATTACAGGGAAGATAATATATAATAATTAACTACTGAAAAGGAGTATGCTTTAAATAATGGGATACAAGTAAAGCAGGAATAATTTGAGCTGATTATAGAGACTCCATTTCTCACCTCGAGGTGAGAGGACCATTATCACTTAAAATTCACAGCCCTTAAAAAAAGATCAGACAAAACATATAATTATTATCTGCCAACGGGGTAGAGTAAAACGATGCAGTGATGTTTGTCCAGTTTTAATTTACAGAGTTCTACACGTTTCTCAAGTTATCCGGCCCATACATTTCTGCTTAATGAAAGTACTGAAAAAATTCTTGTAAATCTTGGAATTATCTGTCATGTTCTTTTTTTTTTTTATTAAGTCACAGCTGCGTACATTAGTGCAATCAAGGGGTATAATGTGCTGGTTTCATACACAATCTGAAATGTTTTCATCTAACTGTTTAACATAGCCTTCATGGCATTTTCTTTTTCTTTCTTTTTTTTTTCCCCCCAGTGGTAAGACAGAATTTATTTACAGAAAAGAATACAGAAAACACTAAACACTAAAGCTCCTGGTAGAGAGAGAGAACTCAAGTGGGGAGAGAAAAGCTCTCTCCGTTTCTCTCCAGGTCTTTCCCCGTCTCCCCCTTTAGGCTTTTAGTCTCAGGGTATATATAGATGTATGGGTTCCTTGGCCAG
>CAUYRH010174045.1:0-10307 GCA_963574655.1 Perodicticus potto
AGAAAGTCTCTTGAATGTTATCACAATCAGGTTGATGAAAATATCTCTGATTGTATCTGAAGCCCGTACACTGTACCCCATGACTGAATTATTGTACACAGATATGATTTAATAAAAAAGAAAAGATAAAAAAAAAAAGAAAAACAGTAAATTTTCAGTGTAGAAACCTAAAAGACACTATATTAACCCAGTAAGCAAGTATTAGAACAAATAGATATGTCACGAACGTCCTGTTATGATGCACTTAGTTCAAGGTATCATTTGGTGTGATTTTTGCCAAACCTCCCAGTCTAACCACATAGGGAACCATCAAAAAAACTCAAATTGATTAACATTCTTTAAACTAACTGTCTAGCCTTCTTAAAAAATGGCAAGGTCATGAAGATTGAGAAATGTTTTATATTAAGGGAAACTAACAGAACTGGATAAATGAATGTAAGTACAGTGCTGAACTAGACTGGGAACGTATATGTTTTTATTTTGCTCTTATTGACATCAGTGGAACAACTGGAAAAATCTGAATAAAATCACTAAATTGTGTAAATGCACTATATTAATCACAATGAATTGATTCTGATAATTGCACTGTGGTTGTATAATAGAATGCCCATAATTTTAGGAAATGTACACTGAAGTATTTAAAAATAATGGCATGTTATGATTGTAACTTACAATTAATTCTTGTTTTTCACTGTAGTTATGTTCCTTGAAGTTGCTGAGAACCCTCAGTTGGTGAATACTGAGCCATTGCTTCTGGGGGAAATACAGGGTTCGTTTTCTATGAACTTCCAATCACATACTTTTAGTAACCAAGGTCTTAGTCTCTTCCAGCTGCTATAAAAATATTTTTTGAGACTAAGAAGGAAACTTATTTTCTCAAAGTTTTTGGAGGCTGAGAAGCCCAAGATCAAGGCACTAGCAGTTTCAATGTGCAGTTAGCTCACTGTCTGCTTCCAGGATAGCACTTTCTTCCTTTTTTTTTTTTTAATAGTTGAATCATAGCTGCGTACATTAGTGCAATCAAGGGGTACAATATGCTGGTTTCATATACAACCTGAAACATTTTCATCAAACTGTTTGACATAGCCATCATGTCATTTTCTTAGTTATTGTATGAAGACATTTGTATTCTGCTTTTAGTAAGTTTAGCCTGAACTCGTCTAAGATGCACGGTAGATGTGGTCCCACCATTTACCCTCCCCTCCCCTCCCTTGCACTTTCTTACCGCATCCTCCAGAGGGAACGAACACTATGAGATCACCTCACATAGCAGAAAAATGGAAAAACAACGATTAAAATGGGCCTAAACTAGTTCCTTCTGACCCTTTTGTGAGGCACTAATCCATTCATCAGGACAGAGCCTTCATGACTTAATTATTTCCTCAAAGGTGCCACCTCTCAATACCACTGCAATGGAGATTAAACTTCTATTTTGGAGGAGACACATTCAAACTGTAGCAACAATTAATACATGACCTTGTTTTGTGTGTTGGTCTCTTTAAACACACTTATTTATTTATTTATATTATTATTATTATTATTTGCAGTTTTTGGCTGGGGCTGAGTTTGAACCTGCCACTTCCAGAATAAGGGGCCACACCCTATTCCTTTGAGCCACAGGTGCCACCCAAACACACCTTATTTAATAATATATTATTGATTCATGAAAATTGAACTTATGGCCAACCACCCTATAATTCCTGCCTTAAGGAAGCTTGTCTAACACAAACATTTTCTTCATAAGGCATAAATATAATTTTGTATATTAATACATTATTAAAATATATGATATATAAAGAGAAAGAAATGATAATGCATAAGTAATTAATATGTAATGGATAATCTGGTTGAAAAGTATACAAAAGAATTCTTTGGGATAACTTTCTGATTTTCTCATTATTCTGGAATTATTTCACAATAAAACAGTGAAAACAAACCAAAAAAGTAGAGTCATTTCCCTGTTATTTGTTGATATAACCCAAACAATAGCTAGGAGAGGACTTGGAATGCACTCAGTGAATACTTCTTGAAGGAATGAATGGTTAATGTCAAGTAACAGATCAAGTCTTGAAAATCAGGGTTAGGAACTTTACCCATATAAGTGGTGGTAGAGTATTTGGGAATCAATGATGTCTGTACATGAAATCATGTGTACAGGAAGGCTGGTTTAGGGCTGTAGTTTCCAACATTGATTAGATGCAGTTTAATTTACTCTTCTTCTATTATTTCCTGTAATAATAACTTGTGATTGGTAAGCCTATAACTACCCTAATTAAAGTAATAGTAAATGTACATCAATTACTGTTATGGACCCGCTCTTTTTTAAAATACAATTTTCTCAAGTACGTAATGTTAGAAACATTTGTCTGACCTTTGTTTGATCTCAGATATAACTTGTGATAGTCCTGGGTTTGATGTGAACTTGGCCCAGGATTTTACTTATTCAATGCATGTCATTTAGTGTTCTGCCCATCTAAGCAGCTTATTTTAGAATCAACCATATGGAATTTTGATGCCAAGGCTTATCTTAATTCTGAGCTATCTGATAGCATGGTAATTACTACAAAGCCATCAAGTACTACCAAACAATTTGCATCTCCTTAGAGAGTAATTTTCCTGCAGGACAAATAGCTGTTGTCAAAGGACTAAGAATAATTTTGTTTACAAGCACAGATTTAGAAACCACTAAACAAGTATGAACATGCACTGAAGATCTGACTTTCACTCTTAAGTATCTGACTTTAAATCATCATGCTTTAAATGCTTATAATGAAAAAAAAAACACTTCAAGTCTTCTGATAAGCAGTAGGAAATTGGGCCTCTGTGCTTCTTCTTGACCATTAATGGAAACGTACGTTAAGAATGCTTGTTTATTCTCACCATCTTGATTATAAAAATATTCAAGACTTAAAAAGGAACATGCTTTTCTTAAATTAATTAAATTCAGTTCATACCAATGAATTAACCATGAACTAGTCGCCAATTCTTCTTCTAGGCATAAAGCTTAAGAATACACTTCCTAATTCCAAGATATTTTAATTCATTTACTTTACATGATGCAGCAAAACACCAAAAACACACACATATGCCCTTTGGACTGATGATATTTACTCACCTGCCTGGTTGCTCTAGATTTAAAAAAATAGAATTCATTGCTTGAAGGTAACAATTTATTTCATCACAAATATCAATATCACTGGTCTCTTTGACTCTATAGAATAAAGTTTGGTACTGTAAACATGAGTTTGTCCAATAATAAATTACCCTACTAGAAAAAGCAGAGAAGATTGATCTCATCAAAGCCAACATTGCTGCTCAAACTTCACTTTCTTTATAAAAATAAATAAATTAGTGTTTAAATTATACATGGGTATATAATATTTTCTTATTTCAAATTTTAGAGAGACCTGATGTTCTCTCTCTTTGTTTATTTATGTTATTAAACAAAAATTTTAAAGTCAATTTAGATACCTCCTAGACATTTAGTTTTTCAACCACGTATGTCTTTTTTTGGCTTACAGCATTAATTAAACCACCCTCCTGCTGAGAGGTTTTTGCTTCCCCTGTTTACTTTTCCTGGAATTGATGTACTTTGACAGATTGGGACTATACTGCAGTAGTTATAGAAATAAAGCTGAGTTGGATATGTTAGTATTCCCTGGAGATTTTCAATAGCTAAACACTTTATCTGAACTTACGTAACTGCTGTCAACAAGATTGGTACCTGAGGTAAAGAATTGCCTCATCAGTAGAGCCAGTATAATGTAGTTAGTCAGCTGATACTCAACTATGCCATTTTTATTTTTAGTATCAAGCTACATCTAACAAAGTGAGAGGATTATATTTGGTATCCCCAATACTAGTAATACATGAGCACATAGAAATAAAGATTTGCCTATACAGTATCAAATAGAAATGTGCCATTTATTCAGAAAAATGTGTGAATACATGAATGGATAATATATTATATATAAAATAAATCCCTATGAGAATTATAATTTTCCAAAATAAATAATCATAATTATTTATCTCATCAACATATTATAGATAATTTTGTAACATGACTCATGCTGTACTCATACTTTCCCTCTTAGTAAGTTGACGAGTTTGTGTTACTTCAATCATGATTTCTACAGGTGTAAACTGCAGCAGAGTCTCCATCAGTTGTACAAAGTTCCCCCAAAAATGAATATACCCTGATATCACCCATTCATTTGTTGTACAGAAGGAAAGGTAAACTGTAGGCCAATTTCTTTTTCTTCACTATCTCTCATCAATTAATCTGCCAATGAAAAGAAAAATCTCTTCCTTCCCTACAGAATTAAGTTTCTATAGCTTTCTGGTTCAGGAAATTGTATATGTCTATTACTTGATCAACATTTTATTATTTTGTCCCTAATCTTTTCCAGATATTTATTACAGCACATTATAATCATTTACCTTATAATCATCATGGCAAAGTAGTATCACCCTACTAAATTGCTGTTTTGCCCAGGCAGCTCTTTATAAATAGAAACTATTAATACAGTTTCAATTAACTGAGAAACTATCTTGTAGAACAAAACTACATAGGAGTGTGCCAATTTTAATATTCATATTTTGATGCCTGATTTTAAAATATTACCATTTACATATTCATAAGTAAACATACTCTTGCAAATATATTACTTTAAGGCAAACGCAAAATGTATGAATTTTGAGTGCAAATTTCAAGTGTGGGAATTCATGAAGTAGCTCCCTGAAAACCACCAGAGAAAACATTTAACAAGGTCAGAATAAGACAATGAGAAACTGGAAAAGGATATATCAAGTTAAAGCTCTGCTCTGTGCCATCAAGTAAGTCACATTTTTCTGCACATCTAATTGTATAATTCATGGTAAAGATTTGGTTGGAATTCTGTTTTGGTATGTCATGTCATTTTTTAAAATGTAGAAATTATTCATATGCAAAGTTTGTCTTTCCTTTAATAGATATTTAAAATGATAAGGACAAATGATGAAATAGAGGGGCATCTTTTCAAAAAAAGTGGTGGTTATTTTACTGAGAAAAATATATGAGGTCAGAGTTGGTATCCTGTGACAACTACCCCATTTAACAAGCATAATTCTTTCTTGATGGACATCAAGACAATCTATTAATCCCAGTTAGTCTAGGTATACAGAAACAGTCATTCACAGCATGAATGATTTTGAAACCACTAGAAAATACTGATGTGCAATCTTTTCTTTGAATTCCACGTTTGACAAGAAGAATTCATTTGCATCATTTCTTAACCATTCATGAGATGCTGCTGAATAGATTAAACTGTTGTCTTTGCTTATTGAACCTTCAAGCTCACCCTATATATAACTGCCTAGAAAGAACTCTTAGACTTTGGTATCCTGGATTGATTGTCTATCCCCATAGTACATTCAGTAATTTTATATGGAAATAATTCTTCCTTCCTTTATTTCCACCTTCTTTCCTTCCTCACTCCTTCTCTCTCTCGTAAATTGAAAATCTGGGAATAGATTATGTTATTGAATTTACAATCAAATATGATGAATAAGAAAAGGAGTAGGAAGAGTGACTGTGTACTGGGTAGGCCTTGAGGGAAGGTGGGGTCCAAGTGTTGGCCTTGTTTGGATGTTGTATGCAGCAGTAGAAAATAATTATACTTTTACTGCTATATGACATGATCCTACATAGAGCAGGCAAGGCTTCAGGGTGAATCCAAAAGGGATACAGAGGATAGTTTGTTTTATTTTTTTCTGTTAAAGTTTTGAAGTCCAATCTCCAAATGGCAAAGGGAAGAATCAGGCAGATGAATAATAACAATAAATGTTTATAGCCCTGGTAATAAGGCTGCATTTTGTTGCAGTCTACTTTATGTACCAGTGGAGTGGTACCAAGATATGGGAAATGCAAGAATAGGAAAAGAATCTCTCTCATTCACTGAATAATATTTGAAAGTGAATCTTTTTATTTTACAATTTGAGCTGAGACATAACTCATGATTACTACTGGGAGTAACATTTTGGCCATTACAAATTATTCATGTCAGTTTCTTTCTTAATGACAGATTTTGATAAAAAGGAGGAAATTGCAAGAAATACTTGCTTTGGTGACAGTGAAAAGATTGAAAAGTGCTATCAGATAGCTGGGTGAGTCGATGAAAATTCTTTTAAAAAATTGGTCTGTGCACCCAAGAGAACACAAGGCAGCTACACTGATAGACTCCACCCAGAAGGAAATTGCCAAAATGACTGAAATGGAATTCATGATATGTCTAACACATAATATCATCAGAATTGAAGACAAAGTTGAGAGCCAACAAAAGAAAACCCCCAGATATTTTACAAAATTAATGAAAAAAAGAAAAGAAAAGTCACCAAAGAGCTAGACAATACACAGATGGATATTCAACACTGGGAAGATTCACAGCAAGTAGATTATCTTAAAGACACACAGTAATCAACCTGGTCAAAGTCAAAAATGAAGGATAAAATTCTACAATCAGCAAGATGAAAGCATCATAAAACATACATAGGGACACCCATCAGGCTAACTGCAGACTTCTCAGCAGAAACTTTACAATCCAGAATAGTTTGGGGCACCATTTTTCAATTGACTTAAACAGAACAAGTTCAAGCCTAAAAATTTGTATCCTAAAAACATTTTCATAAAAGACAGCAAAATTAATTCCTTTCCAAACAAGCAAAGACTAAGGTAATTTGTTATGAACAGACCTGCTCTGCAAAAGATACTTGGAACAACACTATAGACAAATCAGCACGACAGATACCCACCAGTGTAAATCCACCTTTAGAAAACCCATAACTTACAACTCCCATAAGACAATAGAACTAGAGGTAAAAAAGCAATAAGGGACTATCCTACAGTATGAACAGACCAAAATCCCACATATCAATGCTATCAATCAATGTGAACAGACTGAATGCTCCGCTCAAAAATCCTGGGCTGGCTAAATAGAGGAAAAAACAACTCAAGTATCTGCTGTGGGCTTCATTCCAGGAATGCCACGGTGGTTCAACATATGTAAATCAATAAACGTGATTTACCACATAAACAGAAGTAAACACAATGACCTTAGGATCATCTCAAAGGATGCAGAAAAAACATTTGGCAAAATCCAGCACCCTTTCATGATAAAAATCCTCAACAAACTAGGCGTAAAAGGAACATATCTTAGAACTGTAAAAGTCATACATGGCAAACCCACACAAACATTATAGTAAATGGGGAAAAGTTAAAAACATTCTCCCCAGGAGCTGGAACAAGACAAGGATGCCCACTGCCACCACTCCTGTTTAATGTACTGCTAGAAGTCCTAACCAGGGTAACCAGGCAAGAGCATAATATTAAATGTATCTAAATTGGGAAAGAGGAGGTCAAATTATCACTTATCTCTGACAATATGATCTTGTGTCTAGAAAAACCCAAAGATGTCATCAAGAGTCTCCTGTAATTGATAAATAAATCTAGCAAAGTACAGATTTCAAAGTACAAAAATCATAAGTATTTCTATATACTAATAGCAGTTAAACTGAGAGTCAAATCAAAGACTCAATACCACTAAAAATTGCTACAAAGAAAATAAAATACCTAGGAAATACTTAATCAAGGAGGTGAAGATGTCTATAAGAACTATGAAACTCTGACAAAACCAATCACAAACAGATGGAAAAACATGTCAAGCTCGTGGATAGGCACAATCAATATTGTTAAATATACCCAAAGTGATTTACTAATTTGATGAAATCTCCATCAAGTTATCAAAGTCACACTTCACAGATCTAGAAAATGTAATCCTATGCTTTATTTGAAACCAGAAAAGAGTCTGAATAACCAAAGCAATCTTAAGCAAAAAGAACAAGAGTGGAGGTAGCACATTACCAGATTTCAAAGTATACAATGAGGCTATAGTATAGCCTTACAGTAATCAAAACACCATGATATTAGTACAAAATTAGACATATACCAATGGAACAGAATAGAAAACCTACAAAGAAAACCATCTACCTACAACCAACTGATCTTTGACAAATCAGACAACAATGTACAGTGGGGAAAAGAAGCCCTATTTGGTAAACAGTGCTGGGAAGATTCGATAGCCATATGCAGAGGCATAAAGTGGGACCACTAACAAAAATTATTTCAACATGGATAAAACACTTAGATCTAAGACATGAAACCCAAAGAATTCTAGAGGGAAATGTAGGAAAAAATCTTCTAGATATGGGTTGAGGCCAAGAATTTATGACAAAGACCCCAACCGCCATCATGGCAATAACAAATATTAATTAATGTGGTTTGATTAAGCTGAAAGGTTTCTGTACACCTAATGAAATAATCAACACAGCAAATAGACAACCTACATAATGGAAGAAAACATCCACAAGCTACACATTTGATAAATGGTTACTATCCACAATTTACAAAGAACTCAAGGAAATCAGCAACCACAAAAAAGCAAACAACACTTTTATAAAGTGGGAAAAAGATATGAACAGGTGCTTCTCAAAAGAAAAAAATTGCCAAGAAATATATGGAATAAAATGATCAATATCATTCACTAATCATCAGGGAAATGCGAATTAGAACCACAAAGAGAGACCACCCTAACCCCATCAGTACTTTCATTAATAAAAAGTGAAAACAACAATAGATGCTGGCATGGATGCAAAGAGAAAAGAACACTTCTAAATTATTGGTGGGACTGAAAATTAATACAGTCTATATAGAAAAAAGTATGGATATTCTTCAGAGACCTAAAAGCAGACTTACAATTCAATCCCCATAATTCCAGTACTGGTATATACTCAAAGGAAAAGAAGTCATTTAATCAAAAAGACACCTTCACGCAAATGTTTACTGCAGCACAACCCACACCTGCATATTGGAATCAACCCAAATGCCTATCAATTCATTAGTGGCTTAATAAAATGTGGCATATGTATGTCATGGAGTACTGCTCAGCCATAGAAGGGATGAATTAATGGCTCTTGCGACCATTCTCCTAAATGAAGTATCTCACAGATCGAAAACAAACACCACGTGTACTAACTATTAAATTGGAATTAACAGATGAGCACACTAATACACAGAGGGAAGTAAAACACCTGGAGAGCAGCTAAGGGAAAAGAGGAGGGGGATAGGGAATAAATCAGCCTCATGGGTACTATGAACACTATTTAGGTGATAGACACACCTATAACCAGGATTCAAGTATTACAAAAATGGTCCATGTTATAATGTGATTTTTGGTCTTCTGGGTATATGCCTAGTAAAGGAATGATAGGATCTAATGGCAGGTCTATTTTTAGATCTCTAAGTATTCTCCAGACATCCTTCCTAAAGGAACGTATTAGTGTGCATTCCCACCAGCAGTGTAGAAGTGTTCCCTTTTCTCCACAACCACGCCAGCATCTCTGGTTTTGGGATTTTGTCATGTGGGCTAATCTTACTGGAGTTTGGTGATATCTCAAAGTAGTTTTGATTTGTATTTCTCTGATGATTAAGGATGGGGAGCATTTTTTCATGTGTCTGTAGGCCATGCACCTGTCTTCTTTAGAGAAATTTCTCTTCAAGTCCTTTGCCCACACAGAGATGGGATCACTTGTTATTTTCTTGCGAATATGTTTGAGTTCTCTGTGGATTCTGGTTATTAAACCTTTGGCAGAGGCATAACCTACAAATATTTTCTTCCATTCTGAGAGCTGTCTGCTTGCTAAACTATGTTCTTGGCTGTGCAAAAGCTTTTTAGTTTGATCATCTGTACCAGAATGTTTATTACAGCTCAATTCTTAATTGTTAAGTCATGGAAGAAGCCCAAGTGCTCATCGACCCACAAATGGATTAATAAATTGTGGTACATACATACCATGGAATATTATGCAGCCTTAAAGAAAGATGGAGACTTTACCTCTTTCATGTTTACATCGATGGAACTAGAACATATTCTTCTTAGCAAATTATCTCAAGAATGGAAGAAAAAGTATCCAATGTACACAGCCCTACTATGAAGCAAATTTATAGCTTTCATATGAAGGCTATAACCCAATTATAGCACAAGAATATGGGAAAATGGGCAATGGAGGGGAGGGGGGAGGTTAGGTGGAGGGAGGGTAATTGGTGGGGCCACACCTATGGTGCATCTTAGAAAGGTACAGGTGAAACTTACTAAATGCAAAATACAAATGTCTTCATACAATAACTAAGAAAATGCCATGAAGGCTATGTTAACAAGTTTGATGAAAATATTTCAGATTGTACATGAAACCAGCACATTGTACCCCTTGATTGC
>CAUYRH010174048.1:0-17126 GCA_963574655.1 Perodicticus potto
GCTGCCACAGCACTCTACCAAAGGCAACAAAGTGAGACTCGGTCTCAGAAAAGAAATAAAATAAGTGAGTGTCATACATAAGGACTAGAGGGAACAAAGTGACCCTCAACTGAAATATCTCAGCTTTAATTTATAGAAGGACAGAGAAAAGACAACCTACATTAATATATATTTTTACTCTTTAAGCTATACTGGACACTTTTTAAATATTGCTCCAACCCAACAAAATTCTTTGTTCACTTGGGCTATACTAAAATTTTCACTAAAATTAAAACAATTGATAAATGTTTATTAAATGTTACAGCTTTGTGCAGAGGGCTATAGAGAACATCATAATTAGCCCTAAATGGATGGTGATTGTAGAGCCCTCAATTTAAAGATGCCAAGGTCAAGGAGAAAGTCAACTCCAGAAGGAGAGAATGCCTGAAGGGTAAGCGAGGCAGATCTACGCACCTTTCCTCTGTATCTCCCTCACCCATCACCAGGGCAGCAAAGCTTAAGCTTCATTCTTTAGGACATGGGTGTCATGAAATATTTTAGAGTAGAGTGAGACCATGGAAGCCAGAACAACGAGAAAAACCTTGTTTTTCTTAAAAACAAGGCTCAGGGAATTATTTACAAAGCTCTGTCTAAATAATTTTCTAAGGCTTTGATGAAGTAATTTCACATACACACACACACACACCCCATGCCTTCAGGTGAGATTGTAGCTAGATCATATTCAGCAGATTCCTGTTTTATTCATGCCTCTCTTTTAATTACATTAGTTAAGAAAATGGCCTCCGAGAAGCACAAATTTATAAACAGTAAAACTAGCCTGAAAAGAATTTGTTCATAGGAGACTGAGTCAGAACAAAGCATTTCAGGTTGCCCAAGTCAATACGGACAATACAACCAAAACCTTCACCAAGTGCAAATTAAACTTCAACCAAATAAAATTATGGTGAAAGGCAGATAAAACCTAAAAACAAGATACTGAATTTTTACACCCATGGAGCTAGGATATCC
The DNA here is from genome assembly GCA_963574655.1 of Perodicticus potto. NCBI lineage: Eukaryota > Metazoa > Chordata > Mammalia > Primates > Lorisidae > Perodicticus > Perodicticus potto. The sequence goes on from CAUYRH010174048.1 coordinate 1,009, forward strand.
TGGCATTTGATCATATTTCACGATCCAGTCATAGGTGAACTAATATTTTATCCTGTCTTCAGGTAAATAAATAAAGAAAGTGGATCAGGGTCTCCACTGCGCGTCAGTAATTCACCTGCTTCTACTGGGGCTGTTTTGCCATGTCTCTTTTCCTACTCTAAGCCCCTTTCAAAATCATTTTAACCTTTTGGACGATTCTAAACGAACAGTAGCCCAGCCTTCATTAGTAAACACATTGCAACTCCCTAATGTGGTTTTCCTACCTCCGCTTTGGGGCAGCTCAGGGGTAGCACCAGGAGGATGTTGCCATCCTCCTTCAGATTCTCCTGCTCTCACGGTGGCGATGAGAAGGCAGGCAAACTCCCTTGGCTAGTTTGCATGTTAAAGGTACCTCGGCAGGCATCATTGAAGATCTGAAACCTCCTTCTCTCTTGTGTGAACAAGGGCAAACTCTCTTCAGTGACATGAATCAACAATAAGTTGCATCTTCAACAAACTTCAATAACCCTTTGCACCCCCTTCTCTAAGCCAGAAAACCTATATTAGAGAAAGTTTGAGCCTATGTTTTGCGTATCACTCTGCCCTACTTACCCCCATTGCCAGCAACGTAAAATGCTTAAAAGTGTCACTACTTCTTAATTCCAGCAAATACAGGTAGAATCTGTCTGGTTTTTTAATTATTTTTTAAACTCTTTTCAATTTCTTATCTCACTTGCACATCACACCCTCATTTTCTATACAGAACAAAAGTGCTTGAATTATGCATAAACCCTTTTAAAAGGCATTTTTCAAACAAACTATTTTATATTATTAAGCATTGTAAAATTATTATTGCACATCACTTTTATTATGTAGCTCATTTTAAATGGATCAGAATATTTTAATCATCAAAAATACCATAGTTTATAGCTTAAAATTGAAAATATATCTGCACATTTATTTCCATAAAACATGCATGTGTGATTTTCAGCTCCATTTAACTAACGTGTTTTGGAAATATGTTACAATAGTAAATGTAACAAATCTCAGTCAAGGAAAAAGTAATATAAAAAGTATGATTAATAGCAATATATTTTTTTTTCACTTTACAGGTCCCTATTTTGAAATATGAATCATTTTACATAGATAACCTCTACATTTCCATGCAGTTTATCTAAAATGTAGTATATCACAACTCTGGGTACAGAATTGCAAATTATATCCCAAAACCAAACTGTCAAAACAACATAAATTACCCACAATGCATTTGCAAAGAAAAAAATTGCAACTGCTAAAGAATTAAATAATCAAAAAGTCAGATAATGCCTACAGCACAGATGCATATAGGTTCAGATGCGAAATATATTTGCAATAATATTATTGGAAATTATTTGTTAATTGAACTAGCAATGTGAAACTAACAGTTGTTAGATCATTTGGATTGGTCGTCTTCATAATCAGCTCCTGGTAAGCTTATAACACATGCGTGGTCCTATATGAAAGAAAGGCATTTCCCTGGTTGGGTTACTTTTCTCAGATGTGACTTCACGGTAAAACTGAGCCAGTTTTTAAAATGTGCATTAACGATTTTGGACAAAAGCACATTTCTGTAAGGCAAAATTGGTTTGTAGTTTCTACTGTAAGAAAGAGAATTACTGTGCACAGCACAGGAAGTCTAATTTATGGTTCACGTGGTTGGGTAGTAGCTAGAGTTTTCAGTTCAACCATACATGTCATGAATAATAATACATTGAATTTACATAGCTATTTCCTCAGTGGAATTCCAGGAACTATGTAGTCTCACTTGGACTTCCAACATCTCTTCTAAGAGTTACAAAATGTCTGAAGTTTAAACAATGGGAAACAAAGCACTTACAGAAAATGGACCACCCCTGGTACCAAGTAGATTATTGGAAATTAGTTTCCTGGTAATGGAAGAACTTCCAACAATCCCTTTAGAAAGATTCTAAGACTTCGCTGACCACGTCCAGGTGCCACATTGTCCCAGTGGCCACCACAGTAAGACAAGCAAGCCTCAGGACTGGGAGAATCAGACCTAAGTATTGCAACAGCCTTCCCTCAGCACCTGCCCCACCTTGCCCGCTTCCAGCCACCACCACCCCAGCTGACACTCAGGCCACCTGACTCTGTCTCAGACTGTGCCTTTTGGACCTAGTATCCATCCTCACCTCAGCCCCCAGGCTCTGGTCTCCTGCACTCTGGCTTCTACACTAAGGATCTTCTCTGCCTCGCCCTTTGTGTTAGCACATCTAAGAACAGGACCCTCCTCGAGGCTGGCTTGTAGGCATCAGTTCTCCTCCCTGGCTTCTCCTTCAGCATGGTCATCCTTGAACCTGGCCTGAGCCTCAATGCTCCCATAAGTGACCCATGAGACAGGCCCAGCCAGCCTGTCTGTGGGCTGTATCCCTGAGCCCAACTCCTACTCTAAGGCCCACAGAGCCAGTCACGGCAGGCTCTACTATACTTCTACACAACTCTGATGGCCCAGCCATGGGGCTACAGAGAATACAGCGACAGACAAAGACCCTAGACAGCCTCACCATTCTGTGGCCACAGAAGTAACCCAGTGGCTGGCCAGCACTGCTGCAGGGGCCTAATGTTCTTCACTGGGGGCACAGGGGAAAAGCCAAGATGATTAGTGGCCAGATAAAAGCTCCCAGACGCACTTACACAAGCAATGAGATCATAGCATAACCCTCCTAAGAGAAGGGACATTGGTAACTATATTCTTCACGTTCAAAACCCAGTACTATTGTTGTATTGCTCCTGTAATAATATATTTAAAAAGTGGTAGCAATGGACTTTTCTGCTGAGCCACAGACTAGCTCCCTGAGACACTCTGAGCTGTCATGTCAGTGAGTGGCCTGCAAACAAGGCCACTTTGAGACAGGCACGATACTGCCTCCTGGCAAGGTAGAATCTGGGTCTCCAGAAGCCACCTTGACTATTTGACTTGGCCTTGGGAATATGACCCCATAAACTCTCATGTCTCCATCCTCATCTTTCCCGGCCATTTCCTGGTTGACCTCCACTTTGTCCTGTGATTTTTCAGTACCATTCCAGCCACTTAACTCTGCCTGCTCTCCGGTGCACTTACCTTACCACAATGACTCAACTAGTTCCTCATTCATTAGTACACACTTGAATACAAAGTTCTAGTTTCCTCCTCAGCACCCTATCTCAACTGAGTATTTGTTTTAAGTGGTTTTCACATATTACCAACTACTCACAACTCTCACTCCCAACCACTCCAACAACAAAAAAAATCACTTTAAGTCCATTTCCTTATTTTTTCTTTCTGTCATAGCAGATTTTGTTTTGTATGGAAGTGGGCTTTGGTGAAAATATACACCTTCCTGGACTCCCAGCTAATGTGGTCCTGAGATCCAGTTCAGTCCAATAGACACAGAAGGAAGTCGCTGGAGAGAGCATTCCATTCCAAACAAGAAGATAGACTCAAAGGCAAAGAGTTGGGCCCATCTTCCTTCAGAATGGAATATGGTTATAGAGCTAAATACGGAAAAATTGACTTACAATCATTAGGCAACAGACCTGAAGACAAATGCCCCATGCATGCCAGAGTGGAAGGAAAGGACTCAGATACATTGTGGAGCTGCTTCCCCGGCCACAGAATATCCACCTCTGAACTTCTTATTATGAAACAAAAATAAATTTCTATTTAGTTAAGCCACTAGGGCCAGATTTTTATATGTTTCTATTTCTTACAGCCAAATGCATTCCTACCTGAAATATTGCTCACTTTTCCCCCATTTAATGTTGACCAGACAGGGCTGTTATGTTCATATCCTAATGGGCAAGGCTCAGAGTCTTACTTTTAGATTTCTTGGCTTTTTAATTTTTAACTTTAAAGACCTCCCAATATTTGACCTACAAGACTAAAGCCACTTCTTCCTTTGGGAAACATATAATGATAAGGAAATAAGATAATATTTAAGCATGATTACTTCAATAATATGCCCTAATGTTAAACCAAGAGAACTTGGAGTAACAAAAAGAACAAATAATTTCCTCTCAGAAGATTTAAGTTTGCATCCTCTCTTCACTGCTCACTGCTCACTAGGTGTGTGGCCATGAGAAATAAGTTTCTCACTAGGTGTGTGGCCATGAGCAAGTTGCCTACGCCTAAGTCTCAATTTGCTCATCTATAAAACACAGCTAATAAGAATATCTACCTCAAAGAGTTGCTGTTAACATTAAATGAAAAAAGTATATATGTGAATAACAATAGTAATTATGATTAGCCATAATAATTATCTAAGAGAAAGGTCTTTTCTCTATGTAATAAATATGTGACATTCTGAACTAATTTGTTTTCAGAATGTATTTCCTGTAATTTTGGTAATAGCCTCTCTGTCTTACTCCATTTAAATTGCTGTATCAAAATGCTATAGATTGCTTAGCTTGTAAACAACAGAAATTTATTTCTTATAATTCTAGAGACAGGAAAGTCCAAAATCAAGGAGCTGGCAGATTCAGTGTCTGGTGAGGGCAATCTGCTCACTGTAACTTCACATGGCAGAAAGGGGCAAGGCAGGTCTCTGGGGTGTCTTTTACGAAGTAGCTAATACCATTCATGAGGGCTGCACTCTTTTGACCAAATTACTTCCCAAAGGCACCACCTACTACCTTCCACATTGGTTATTAGGCTTTCAATTTTTTGTTGTTGTTGTTGTTTTTGTTTTGGAGACAGAGCCTCAAGCTGTCACCCTGGGTAGAGTGCCATGGCATCACAGCTCACAGCAACCTACAACTCCTGGGCTCAAGAGATTCTCCTGCCTCCACCTGCCAAGTGGCTGGGACTACAGAGGCCCACCACAATGCCTGGCTATTTTTTGTTGCAGCCATCATTGTTGTTTGGTAGGTCCGGGCTGGTTGAAACCGCCACTTGAGCCACAGGCACTGAGCCTAGGCTTTCAATTTATGAATTTTAAGGAATATAAGCATTCAGACCATAGCAATGCTTTTTCCCCAAAAAGCACGAGAGATTACCTTTCTTATGGAAGCTCAATTATAATTAGAAGTGGGCCTTGAGAGGCCCTAAAATGGATTCACCTGTTCCTGTGTTCATTCTAGAGATTCACTGTTAATCCAAGTGCACACTAGTAAATTCTAGAAAAGCCCATAACCAGCTCTGCACCCATAGCACAATGGTTACAGCACCAGCCACATGCACTAAGGCTGGTGGGTTTGAACCTGGCTAGGACCAGCTAAACAACAATGACAATGGCAACAACAACCAAAAAAATAGCTGGGCATTGTGACAGGCACCTATAGTTCCAGCTACTTGGGAGGCTGAGACAAGAGAATCGCTTAAGTCCAAGAGTTTGAGGTTGCTGTGAGCTGTGACACCATAGCACTCTACTGAGGGCAACACAGGGAGACTCTGTCTGGAAAAAAAACAAGCCCATGACCTAGTCCCTAAACTTCCCCCATGTCTGAATACAAAATCAAATCAAAACCAAATGCATGTAAAACCAGAAAGTCGGATTTTGAATGTTCATTAAGGAGAATTTCTTTCACTTTGTATACTATGAGCTTATCTGGTCTTCTGCGCCTTCAGTAGAGACCACCCCCTGGATTGCATAAGTATGTCCCATATTATTATTTTTCAGAAAGTATAGAAAAGGTAAAGAGTATTTGTATCCTTTTATTTTCCTACTTAATGAATAGTTGGTCATAAATATCTAGGAATTAAGAAGGGTTAATTATAAGTCTTAATTATAAGATAGTTCTATATCTTATAAACTTACAGAAGAAATTTCCTAAACCGTGGGAATTTCTTAATGGTGCTGAGTAGCAATCCATATTTCCAAGCGTCCTCCCACAGTGATAAAAGCTCTCCTTAAGTTGTCATTGCCATTTCCATAATGCTTAGATCCTGTGATTTTAAAGTGCATGTATTGTCTGCAATATTCAACACCACACTGATGAGAGCTGCACACGCTTCCTTGTAGAATTTAGGCTTTTGTCCCTTCTGTCAAGATTGGTAAGTGTCACTGTCTTCATTTCTGCCTGCGTTTCATGTGGATCTGGACATTAACTTCTGTACCAATTTCTATGAATACTCATTGCAACCTTGTTGATCATCAAGCCTGACAAGGTTAACCTTGAGAACGTGAAAGTCAGCTGAAAGCAGATCTGAGAAGTGTGGTCAGGGAATAACTGGATGTTTCCAAGCCCATGAGAGAAGGGTGTTTGCAGCCCTCAGTGCACCCCTGAAGCTTGGCTCCCCCACCCACTATCTTGGTCCCCACCCCCATTCTCAGAGCTCCCAGGCCTGAGTCAAAGGTCAGCCGTGCACTACTCTCAGTCACTGGGCCGTGTGAGAGAATGCATGTCATTTGGAGGTGGACAGAGTACACCAACTTGTGCAAAATGTCACTTCCTCAGCTATAAAATATTTTTTAAAAACATTGAAAATGTATGAGTACCTTCTTACATTTCTGGAATAGAGAATAAAGGAGATTAAATGATATGACTTCTCTTAAAACCTCTTGGTTATCAAGAGTGTTGAACATGAGTAGATTGTTTGACCAGGCATTTCACTTTTCGAAATCCATCCTGAAGAAATCATCTGGAATGCATATTTCAGCCAGGTGCAGTGGCTCACACCTGTAATCCCAGTGCTCCAGGAGGCCGAGGCAGGTGGACTGCTTGAGCTCATGAGTTCAAGACCAGCCTGAGCTAGACTGAGACCCCATCTTTACTAAAAATATAAAAACTAGCTGAACATAGTGGTGGGTGCCTATAGTCCCAGCTACTTAGGAGGCTGAGGCAAGAGGATCATGCAAGCCTGAGTTTGAGGTTCTGTGAGCTATACCCTGGCATTCTACTGGGGGTGACTGAGTCAGACTGTCTCAAAAAAAGAAAAAATAAAGGAAAAAAAGAAATGTATATCTCAGATGCAAATGTGCGTTCTCCAGAGAGCTCCGCTCCTAAAACTCTGTTAACATGCTAATCCTGTGGTTTCTCTGTCTTCCACTTCCATTTTTCTCTTTCACTTATTATATAAATCCACTTTCCTCTCTTTGGGGCAAAGATTCTTTTTCTTTAGGAGAGAGAAAACAAAGCAGACAAATACACAATTCTCCTTGTCAGACAAGAAAGAAATGGGAAACCTACCTAACACACTCCACCATGCAAATAAGAAAGAAAATAACTTTTTTTTAATTGGAGAGAATCTAATCACAGGATATTTCCTGCTCTGGGCATAAGCACCCCCTTTCTGATTCCTCTCTTCCTTCTTCTACGCAACAAGTATGTATTAAATACCTTTACTGTCCTAGGTGTTGGGATACATGAGCTTACATTTAGTGAGGGAGGTAAACAATAGTAAACAATAATCAGAATGTAGGGATGACAATATCAAATTTACATTTTTAAAGGATCACCCTGGCGGTGGACTTTAAAATATACTATAGAGGAAAGTAGAGATTGGGCACAGGATGGAGTAGAAGTGGTGTAGGAGGGAGATAGTGCTGGTTTGGTCCAGGGTGGAAGAAACAAAAATGGTGAGACATGTGTGCATTCAGGATGTATTTTAAATACGGTACCAACAGGATTTGCTGGTTAACTGAATGTCAGGGTATGAGGGAAAGCAATGACAAAATGCCCACGTATTTTTGCTGAGCAGGGAATGGCAGTGTCATTTCCTGAGACAGGAAGCAATGGAGAAGGAGCATGTTTGGGGAGAAATCAAGAGCTTTTGTTTGGCCATCTTAAATTCAGATGACTAGTCAAGTGGGCAGCTAGATAAGCAAATCTGGAGTGCAAGGGAGAGCACAGGGCGGAGAGAATATTCTTAAAATCATCAGAGTAGAGATGGTATTTTTAAAAGATATGATTAAATAAAATCAGTGGGTAAGGGATAGATAGAAAAGCAAAGACCAAGATCTGAGCCCTGCATAATTCCAAAATGTAAGGTTCAAGGAAAGGAGGAAGAGGAAGAGCCCAGAAAGGAGCCTCAGAAGGAATAGCCAGGGAGGCAGGAGAGAATAGAAAAGCAGGGTGTCCAGGAGGCCAAGCGCACAAGCTGGGCTTCTCGAAAGGGAGCAAGGGCCAGCCCAGTGCACCAGGGGTGGCAGGTTCAAACCCAGCCAGAGCCTGCTAAACAAAAACAAAAAAAGAAGAAGAAAGGGAGTGAGGGGTGCACCACAGGCCACTGAGGAGTGAGATCGGGGGATGTCAGCAGGAGGCTGAGAATGGAAGACCAGCTGGAGTCCATGAAGAGACAAAGGGAGGGAAGAGACTTGATGGGGTGATGAGAAGCTTTACTTTAAAGGGGAGCCAAAGCACAGGGCAGTCGCTGGAAGATGAAGCAGGAACAAAGACGCCATGGAAGGAGGCATGCAGGATGACTGCCTTCCCAGTTTTGCTTTGGGCAGTCAAAGTAGGAGTGACAGGAAGAGCACCAGGTTTGGAAGGAGGAGACGGAGGGCAGGGTTTGGAATAGCTGTAGACACGAAGGAGCTGGACGTTGGGTTTACAGCTGGGAATGAGCTCAGAAATAAACCTAGTTGAGTGTCCTCAGTCTGGACTATTTTTAAGCATTCACCAAGGCCCTTGGCAAGTCATGGTGTGCGACACTGCTCAGACACAAATGTGATCACACACACACAAGGGGCTGGGCAGGATTGAATTATTTAGTTGATGAATGAAGCTCAGCTGGCTGCCCAGGGTCCACTCTCAACCCCATTTATTTATTAACACCTGAAAAAAATGGTATTTTTTTAAAAAGTGTTTGTTTCCAAAAGAAAGCCAGTCCTTAAAGTCAGAGATGACACAGCAGAAGAGCTCTAGGGAGGTGGCGATGTTAGCACACAAACTAGAAATTGTTTGATCATGTACTCTGTGCTCCTTATAAATCTGGGGACTCAAAGATTTTGAGACATGTCATGAATGTCAGGGGTCTCCATCGCTCTTCCTGTCCAGGTCTGGATGTCTCTGCCCTCACTTACTGGGTTCTCCACATCCCTTCCATGAGCCTCTGGCCATCACCAATGCCTCCCAGCCTTCCATCCCCCTTTGGTGCCCCCTCCACAGCGCTGGTCACGGTCCTCTTCCCCTCTGTCAAACACAACTTCTTATGTGAGGCAACAACACTAATCATCCTCCAATGCCAACCTGCGGGTTGTACGATCACAGCCGCTGGAGTTCAATGTGCACAGCCTCCCTTGTCAGTGGACGAGCCACCTAGAGCAAGCTCCCGCTGCCACTCACTACAGAGGAAGCTCTGTCAGGGTGCAAAGTCAGCACTTGCCACACTCACAGGCTCCTCTCTCTCGCAGGGTAACCTAACCAATGATAGGGGGAAAGTCTCACGTGCTCTGGCTCAACTTTCTCCCTTTGGAAGAATAACGTGTTCATGTTGTCACTCACCTCTGGGCTGGAAGCAGCCGCAACCCTCCACACAGCCTGCTGGGCATGTCAGGGACAGCTTCCCCACACTAACCGGCATCGGCATAATTATAGTTTCCCTTGACTCGACACTGACTCTATGCTTGGCTCTGTTCTAAGCATTTTAATACTTGCAGGGACACCATGAGTTGGATACAATTACTATCCTCACTTGATAGGTGGGGCATCTGAGACACAGACAGGAAAATAACTCACCCAGGACCATAGAGCAAAGAAGCTTATAAATGGCAAAGCCGGGATTCTAACCAAGATGCTCCCCCGGTGGGTCCCATGGTCTGGATAAGGGGAGCGGAGGTTTTACCAGTTCATTTCGGTGTGTGATTCCAGCCACATTCACTAACTGAGCTTAGAGAGCAACGAGGCCGCTGGTTGACTGGTTGCTACTTCTCAGTTGGTTCAAAGTTTGATACTGAAAGGGTTGTAGATCACTGGCCCCTCTGAAGGTCTTCACTAATCTGATCCAATTTTACTGAAGTAAAGTAAACGGACACAACGCAGACAACCCTTTCTTCTCCTTTACTCCAAGCTTCGTGCATACACCTGCACCTGACCAGGAACCACCTTGGGGAAAACAACCCACTTCTTCAAAAAGAAGCTTCCAAAGACAGAACACTATAGTGGTTTGATCACACCCTGAATCCTCACACTCCAGTCATATTCCTTGAGCATTGAACTTAGCTCAATGAAGGAGTGTCCACACCTCCCTGTCTAAGCATTAGGTGTTCTTTCTCATCCTGGGACCATCACTATACCATCCTGTCCCTCGTCTTCCTTGTACTCCTGCAGCCTTCCCCATAGCTCAAATTTTTCTTGCAAGCCCAGGCTTCCTCTCAAGACCAGCAAGACTAGAGGAAGACAAGGACTCCCTTGTTTGTTGGTCAGCCTAGGATCTGCGAGGAAAAGAGAACCAGTCACACATCCTACCCATCGTTGGAATGGTACGTACACTCCTCTTGCTCCACCAGCACACAATCGCCTGCCTCGATCTCTCGCCTTGCTTTATTATAGCACTGTAGTCCAAAGCTAACATTTTCAGCAATCACTTATTAAGCACTCACTGTGCGTGTGAAATACCACAGTGAACGAAACATAAACGTGGCTTCTCTGTGGCTATCCTCTCTTTAGAATTCATTCAGCCTTGTGTTAAACAACTGTGACATGCAAGAATCTATACTGTCCTCTGCTAAGTCCAAAAGAATTGAGTGGCACTCATGCTCAGACCGAAATGGGGGACATCCACATACAAGAATAGAAAAGATCTTACAATCCTCCAAAAGATAATGACTTAGGTTGGGGGATGGATATAGCCTAAATTCTGTGACTAGGTTTCACGGGGCCTGTGCATCTAATATTGTTGGCAAGCCTTGTATGTGTGTGCACATGTGTGTATCTTTCTCTGGAAAGTGTCCATAACCTCATTAGAATCTCAAAGACCTCCACGAATCAAAAAAAAATGTTTAAAACCCCACTTCTTCAGAGAAGCTTCCAAAGACAGAACGCTATAGTGGTTTGATAACACCCTGAATCCTCGCACTATGGTCATGTCCCTTGGAGCAGCAGGTCAACTGGATGTCAAAAGCACTGTGGGGACTAAACCTGCAGAGCTTCCTCTCATCTTTCCTCTTGCACAACTGCTGCTGAAGGCATTTTCCACAGGTATCCTCTCCCTCAAGATGTTTCTTCCTGCTCTTCCACATGGTGCGAAAAAACCCAAAACAGCAAAAGTAACAGCCACAACCAGGACACCCACACAAAAAGCATGAAAACCTATGCTTGGAATCTCTCCAGTCAAAACAGAAGGAGTTCTTCCTTTCACTTTTTATTTTAATTTATTGAATTAAAAATTCTAAACATTATGAACCTCTGGACCAGTAACACAAAAAGATCAGAGTGGCCATGATACACTCTCAGTCCCTCAATTTGGAGAATCTTTTTTCAACTATCCTGGAAATCTGTGTGACCATACAAAGACACATGATAGAATGACAAATTCAGCATGGCTACAACTCGTCAACCTTTTGTTGAAATAAAACACTGGTATTCATGTCTTGATAAATTAAAAAATAACTCTCCTACCTTCTTCCACTTCTTTCTGCATTTTCTACCATGCTCTAAATTTAGATATCCATCTTGCTACAATTCTGTGGCTTCCGTAAATTGCATTTTAAAAATTGGCAAACAAACATGTCTCCGAAAGGGAGATAGATGTGCTACAATTTGCCCACGGTTTCACACACCAAGGCACAGCCTGGAGTTTCCTTTTATCCTCTTAAAGAAGTGAAATATCAACTTTCTAAATGAAAGCTTCTAGAAGTATAGCTTGAAATTTATACACAGTGACACCCTAAACAACTCACCAGGGAACATGTTGTGATCTACACAGCTGTTACCAACTGCCTGTAATTCAAAAGTTCCCAAAGCTGTTTCTTAGCAGGACTGACTTCTAATGCAATCATTTTTGCCAATCCTTTTACGGTTTTGATCTTTTGAAACTGATTTTGAGTAAACTGTGGCGGGATGGCAGAGAATATGGGGTCCCTTTCCACTGAGATCTAATGCAACACAGCTCAAGATACCAGGGAGGGAGGAGCATGCATTTTATAAGTAGCACCAAACTTCCTCTTCAGGATAAAATTGCCTTTTCTTTGATGGCCTGTTTGGTTACAAAAGGGAAAACATGCAACAGCATCCTCAAGAAAGGACAAGACAACCAGAGAACTGAACTGTTCTACTTGGGGGGTGGGCTATTTTTTAATTTTTAATGAAAGGAATTTTGAGTTGACAGGTTTGAGTTGTTGAGGATTTGAAGAGTTACACATAAAGGAGATGAAGAGATGCGAGAAAGAGAAAGAAAACTGGCAGTTGGCAGATGACCAGGGAGCTAAACATTTCAAGACAGAGGTGACCAATGGTCAACTCCCATTTTTACCTTAGACCCTTTATGAAATTCCTTAGTGCCTGAGGTAAATTAAGGAGAAGGTGTTGTGTTCTACATTGACTCAGGGCACAGAAAAAAGAACAGACAGTGAATGTGAAAATTCTGAGAAGCAGGAAATTAGACCAATAATGGCTAAGAGGACCATGTCCTCCACTGAGAATCCTCAGAGGTAGGGGAGGGGAGCTGGGTCGCTGAGGCTTTGTCAGATGAGCAGAACCTCTGTGTGGGACTTACCAGGGGGACCACACCTCACATAATCGTAGGAGCTGCAAAAGGGGTCCCAGGGAGGGCTGCCGCCTCCTTGTCTGTTGCCCAAGTCTCCGTGGAGCCTCAGGGCATCTGTAGTTCATAAGAAAAGCTGGACATGCAAAGGGCAGGACAGGAACAAACTGAAGGCCTCATCATCCTCTCACTACCTCCTACAGCACAGGAGACCCTCAGAGGAGCTGGTACACAGAAGCATACACTCTTGGCTTAGGGTTTGTGGAAGCTGAAGGAGGTGATACGGCAGGAGCAGGATGAGCTGTGGGGTTTATCTCAACCCTGCAAGGCATTGCAAGGCAGCTGTCATGGAAACCAAGTCTTTGAGAGGCCATCCCTGTTCTCTCAGGCCAGCTATTGCAAGACAATGGTAACATGGTAAGGTCAGTGATGCCCAGAAGCATGAGCCCACTTCCACACTTCAGTGGCTACTAGGTTAATCCCTTGGTCAGAAGCAGTTCTGCGAAAATACCTTGATGTGAATCACGTAAGTCCACAGATGGGGGTTTTGGCAAAGCACTGAAGGCAGGGAAAACAAATCCATTTCCAGAGTGAATGTGTCTTCCAGTGAGAGCAGAGTCCTGCCTCTTCCAAAATGGGTGTGTTCCAGCACAATCGGCCTGCCACCAGGTGGCTACCTCATCCCCCCAGGGAATTGGGCCCTGCCAGGGGCTCGGCCATCTCCCCTTCCAGAAAAAATGAAAACCTGAGTGAGCTCCTTGAAGTACTGTCCAATGATGGGATTTCCCTTCACTGCCCTACTTCAGAGCCACCCCAAGAAGAGCAGTACTGCCAAGCTAGCCACTCTGGGGATGTGCCAGCAAATCATATAAACCTATTAACCAGACCCCAGTTTTTTTCTTTCTTAGTCAAGGGTGGTCATAGAGAACTCCCTGGTGAGGCTATATATAGCTATTCTTGGTATCCATGAGGGATCAGTCCCAGGACTCCCTCAGAGACCAAAATCCATAGATGTTCAATTCCCAGATATAAAGTTGTATAGTATTTGCACACAACCTTTGCACATCCTCCAGTATACTTCAAATCATTCCTACATTGCAAATGGCACTAAAAATAGTATAAGTGCTACACAAATAGCTATTATACTGTATTTTTATTTCTTTTCCCACCAAAATAGTTTTAATCTGTGATTGGTTGGATTCATCGATGCAGAACCTACAAGTATGGAGGTGGTGTGTGTGTGAGCTGAGAGAGAGAGGAGGCAAGATGACATCAGCAAGGGCCACCAGCATCTGGGCGACTGGCTCACGCAACACACTCAAGCTGTCCTGCATGCCCAGCCCAGGACCAAACCATAAGCTGTTTTTCAAAGAATGGCCATCTACAAAGTATGGCAGAGATTTGCTCCACCATTCAAAAGGTATGCACCATAATTCACCTGCAGGGGGCCACAGACTCTCTGCACACATCCGGACCCGCAGACAATTCCAAGCATCATTGGATCTGCTAGGTCATGTGACAGGGCACTTTGCACAGCAAAAGGGACCTGTCATAGGGTCTTCTTTTTTTCACAGTGATATTTTGGCCTCTGTCTGCAAGCCCTTGACTGTACACTTGATATGCAATCACTTATACTAGTTTCCCTCTAATTTATTACTTAATTAAAGAAAAGAGGCTATTTATTGTGTGCACCACAAACACTCACACAGCATGCGGGGACTCTGGCTATTTTTATTTACTTATTTAAGGAAAGGGTAGCCCCATCGGCTAGGGCTCTTCAGGATACCCAGTGACCAACATTTGTAAGACATAGATCCTACAAATGAAGGGAAGGACCAAATACCAATGACTAAAAGACTTCTCTATCACCAAAACAATTTGTTGCAAAGTGAAAAATTCAGGCCATCAACTCTGGTTTCTTCCACTGCACTGAACATCCAGTTTAACTGATGGACCATTCATTTTGGTCCCACAGCCCATAAATAACAATCCTAAGCTTCCGTGCAAGGGAGGGCCTGCAGTGAAAGGAAGAATCGTTTTAACTATGCAAACATTATGGTTTCAAACTCTTTGCTTCTTATATTTATTTTGAATTCTTTCAGGTCAAACTGAACAAAAATGCTAATTTAACCCAGTTTAAAGAAACAAAGAGGACAGTGATTTCGCTTGAAATAGGGCCGATTTTATTCTTGTCGTCTCTGCCTTGGACAGAGACATTTAATATTTAAATGCTATTCCCTTTGAGACCTGGACTTTCAGCATTTCGTGGCTCTGACAAGATTCAAATTTCAAATTCTACCTTGTGTGAAAATATCATTTCAAAGTGTGTGCCCCATGAGAATAATAATAAACCTGAGTCTTGGCCTTTTTTTTAAATGAACTTTTTTCAGAGGTCTCTTAAAATATAGTTTATTCTCTTTCCCCTTCCTAGACACCAGAAATTCAGCAGTGATGCCTTTCATTTTCTTCCAGTTAAGTTCACTTTGAATCTGTTTCCAAATTGTTTACTCTAAGTAGCATGAGTAATTGCAAAGTGAAGTAAGATTGCCATATCTTCATTTAATATATTAGTTATAATACTTTATAACATGATAACCTTGTTCTTGTATGCTAAATTAAAATGCCACATTAATAGTCTCTAATTACAATTTGGCTCTTAAAAACATGTCTATTGTTTTTCTTTGTTATTAGTACAAGCCTAAAAACACCTGCCCCCCCATGTACTAAATACTATGCATTATAGAGATTAATAGTAGCAAATCCTATGAAATCTCTTTTTATCTTTGAGTAGTCTGAACAAATTAAGTCATTAAAACATCTTAGCTTAAATGCTATATTTCTCTGACATGTTTGGTAAGGTTCTATGAATTCTATCACTCTGCATCCTGTAATTCCATAATTTACATGCCATGAGAAATGCCGTGTGCTGAATTTAACTACATAGCCTCCATTACTGACAGTGGCTACACAAAGCTCAATGGGCATGTCTTTTGCAAAAATATTTATAAATTTTTTGAAATGAAGATTCTCAGCTTTTCTCTAAAGGTAAATTTCTTATTCGAGTTCTTCCTGTTTTTTCCCATAGTCTGCGACACTATTCAAATGACTTCCTGAAAGAAAACTGACTTCAAGCAAATACAGGCTGAATACCTGTTGTTAAATTGCCATGTGTTTATGAAAGGCCTATATTTTGACATATGCCAGAACAACCAGCTGATTTCTACTTTAACTAGATTTAGCTCTTTTGCTATAGTCTATTTATATGACTAAAAAGGTAACAGAAAGTTAGAAAAATTAGTAAAAGCATTATTAGGCCTAAATCTAGCTTTTATTTTCAGTTTGTGATGGTGTTAAGATATTCTATCTTACATGGATGGAGCTGGGACATATTCTTCTTAGCAAAGTATCTCAAGAATGGAAGAAAAAGTATCCAATGTACTCAGCCCTAATATGAAGCTAATTTATAGCTTTCGTATGAAGGCTAAAACCCAATTATAGCACAAGAATACAGGGAAAAGGG
>CAUYRH010174049.1:0-23861 GCA_963574655.1 Perodicticus potto
CAATCCATGAATGGATTAACAAACCGTGGTATATGTTATACCATGGAATATTATGCAGCCATAAAAAAGATGGAGACTTTACCTCTTTTATGTTTACATGGATGGAGCTGGAACATATTCTTCTTAGTAAAGTATCTCAAGAATGGAAGAAAAGGTATCCAATGTATTCAGTACTATAATTAGTGACCTTTAAAATTTTTCATGGAACACCTGAGATCCTCTCATGGCACATGGTTGAAAATCACCTTGATAGATAAATTTGGGGGAAAGTTGACCTTTTACTATGTTTTTCTATCATGAACATAATGTATTTCTCCAATTATTTGAATATTCTTTCATTTGTAATGAGCATTTTATAATTTTCAGCATACAGATTCTATACATGTTTTGTTAGATTGATAATTATTTCTCTTCTCTTTTAGGGGAAATAAATTATAAATAATAATATGTCTTTAATTTCAGTTTCTGCACGTTCATGTCAAGTACATAGAAAGGTGATTGATTTTTGTATGTTGATCTTGTTTCCTGCAACCTTGATGAACTTGCTTATTAGTAATATCCCTTTTTGTACCTGATAGTTTTCTTTGCTCTGAAGTCTGCATTATCTAGTATTAATGTAGGTGTGCCTCTTTTAACAAATAATGGTTGCATGGTGCATCTTTTATCACTCTTCTACTTTCAACTTATCCATATAGTTATATTTACAGTGTATTTCCTACAGGCAGCATATAATTGGGTAATGTATTTTTTAATCCACTCTATCCTCAGTCTCTTTTAATGAATGCATTTAGACTATCTAAATTAAAAGTAATTATTGATACGTTAGGGCTTAAGGCCAGTATTTTGTTGTTTGTCTTCCATTTGTTCCTTCTGTTTCTTGTTCCTTGATTTCCCTTCCTGTGGGTTACTGGAACATTTTTATGATTCTATTTTATTGGTATATAGTGTTTTTGAGTACATTTCACTACATAGGTTTTTCGGTGGTAGCTCTAAATATTACAATCTGTGCATGTAACATACCACAATCTACTGGTATCAACATTTTATCACTCCAAATGAAGTGTAGAAGCTTTTCTTCCATGTAGATCTATTATCAATCCTCCCCCACTCTTAAAATACAATCGTCTTAAACATTTCTTCTATATACATTGAATATCATATCAGATGCAAAATTTTTAAAACTTACGGGAAGAATAGTATTGTATTTATTTCCAGCTTTACCCATTCTATTGTTCCTTCTTCCTTCCTGATGTTGCAAGTCTCCTGTTATAATTTTCTTTCTGTTTGGAGAATTTCCTTTAGTGATTATTTAAAAGTAAGTTGTATGGTGACAAAGTTCTCTTAGTTTTCCTCCATCTGAGAATGTCTTTATTTCCTCTTCATTGCTGAAGGATAATTTTACTTGACATTAAGTTCATAACGAACATTTACCACAATCTAATATCAACATTTTTCCCTCTGGCCTCCATAGCTTTAGATGAGAAATCTGCTGTTATTCAAGTTGTTATTACCCCATGGGTGATATGTTTTTTCTCTCTAGCTGCTTTCAAGATTATTTGTCTTTGGTTTTCAGAAGTTTAATTTTTGTGGCATGGATTTTTTTATTAAATTTGGAGTTTTCTCAGCTTCTTGAATTTGAAGACTTATGCCTCTCACTAAATTTGAAAAAGTTTTAGCTGTTTTCAGCTCTACATTGTTTCTCCTCTCCTTCCAAGGCCCTGCTGACACAAACGTTAGATCTTTTGTTACTGTTCCATAGACTCCTAAGTATCTGCTCATTTATTTTCAGTCTCTTTTCTTTGTATGGTTCAGATTAGGTAATTTCCATAATTGGTCTTTAGGTTTACTGATTCTTTCTTCTGTTTTCTCCCATCCGCTGTTCAGCTTGTCTTGAGATTTTAAATTTTGGTTATTGTATTTTTCACTTCTATCATTTCCGTTTGAATATTTTTTATATCTTCCTGTTTCTTAGCTGAGTTTTCTTTTTTTTTTTTTATTTGCTTCGGGAATGTTCATAATTGCTTGCTGAAGCCTTCTTTATGATTGCTGCTTTGGAACGTCTGTCAGATAATTCCAACATCTGAGTCATCTTGGTGTTGGTGTCTGTCAGCCGTCTTTGCTCATTCAAGTTGTGATTGTTCTGGATCTTGGGATGATGAGTGAGTTTTTTTTTTTTTTATGCATGTATCATTTTTATCTTTTGAAAGTTTCTTTTTTTTTAACATACAAAAAGTGGTGATAGTCAGAGTCCTAATGACTGAAATAGTATGGAATTGGCCAATCAGAAAAATGACAACCTACTCAGCATAAATGCTGACTGTTAACAACCAGGACTTCTATAATGGTTTGTATAGCCTAACTAGTAGCACTAAAAGAAAAGAAAAAAGAAATCTTTCTTAACTCTCTGAAAATATTCATTATAATTTTAATTATCATTTAAAATAAGTTGTTTTTCCTCTTTGCTTTAGCTTTACCTTGATATGTGGCTCAGCTATCTTGCGTGTCTGGTTCTCCATTTGGACTTGAGGGTGATGTCTTAATGAGCTTACTGGAATCTTTTGTGGGGGCCATTACATGACCTGGCAGGGCATTTCTGGGGGGAGACGCAACTGTCAGTATACAAATCTCTTACCATTAGCCACTTTCACCAAAAATGATTTAAATCTCCTGAGTGCCCACAACTAGGAGACAGATGGGAAAAGGGAGCCAGGAGGCTCACTGCCTCTTATGAAAACTTCCACTTAATCTCTTTGCTTTCAATATGTTGCCTCCACATATTGTGGCTATGCTTGGCATCTTTACGTCCAAAGTTTTGAGGTTCCTTTTTTCTTTCCAGGGAGTAAATATCTAAACAAGGACAGTCACCCAGCAGGTTTGCCTCTTAAGGTAATATAATCAATGAATCTTTCTGATCTTAAGCCCTAAAATCCACACTTGTATGCAATTATCTTCTCTCTTGTTCATCTGGAATGGTACTAAGAACTGTCCATGGAGACTTGGGAGGCCAAGGAGGGTGGATTGCTTGAGCTCACAAGTTCGAGACCAGCCTGAGCAAGTATGAGACCCCAGCTCTAAAAAAAAATAGTCAGGTGTTATGGCTGGTGCCTATAGTACCAGCTACTTGGGAGCCTGAGGCAAGAGGATCCTTTGAGCCCACGAGTTTGAGGTTGCTATAAGCTCTGATGCCATGGCACTCTACCCAGGGTGACAGAGTGAGACTCTGTCTCAAAAATAAATATGTAAATAAATAAATAAAATAGAAATCATTTTCTGTAGGACTTTATTCTTTCCCAGGACTTCAACTGACAAAAGGCTGTATGTCATAGAGCCTGTCCTGCCCGAGACGGGGAGTGAGGCTTTTGTACCCCTGTGCTAGTTCATCACTGCCACATGCTGCCCCAGCATGAGGGACAACGATCCCCAAGTATCCATAAGAGGTGGTACAAATCACCCCCCAACACAGTCCTTCAGAGAAGGCTTCAGGTGGCAGCAGCTGGGGCGTGAGTACACCAGACAGGTAAGAAAGATCGCACAGCATCTGGGTGGGGCACCAGCAGCTTATCTTGAGACAAGCAGCTGACTCCCTTGGCACTATTCTAACGCATTTGCTTCTCACATTAGGTTTATTCTACCCCAACAGGGCAGTGGGTGAATGTCGGCGCCCACTGGTGCTCGTCCTCTCCCCCGTCACCTGCTGTGCATCTCCTTAGCACCCAGCAGCACTCACGCTGGTCCGAGCGGTTCACCTGTGGGGTAATTCAGGCCCTCGTGCCGAGAGGTGCGAGCCTCCAGTCCCACTTTATCAGGTCCCTGGTGCTGAATTTGCTCGTTTGCATTGAAGTGGGACGTGGCAGTGCTGAGAGATGCCTCGAGAATCTTGAGTGGCCACACAGTCCTCCTGCCCTCGCCATGCGGCAGCAGCAGCCTTACGTTCTCACCCTCATCACGGTCAGTTACTCTCACCAGTCTGGCGACTGCTTTCTTCACCTTTGGGTGAGGGAGTACCCAGGAAACAGGTGCTGTTTATGGTTTTAAGTTCAGTGGGATGTCTGGGGGCAACATCTTGCTCCTGGGACCAGGATCTTTGGACCCAAGGAAGCTCAAGTTGTGGGCTTGGAAAGCAAACAGTCCCAGGGTGTAGGAGGTGTCACTGGCTGTGATGGTCAGTGGAGCTGCCTCCTGCCCTCTATTTACTGGGTGCCATATGATGCCCACCATGTTGGCCGTGCTGAGGAATCTCCCTGTCCTCACAGCACCACCCCCAAGTAGGTCCCCCAGCTGTCTCCACAAGATCACCCGGCACTGTCAGGTGGGAGTTCTTGGATCCCTGGTCATGTGCTGACACCTCTTCTTTTCCATAAAGCAGGTCTTGATCCAAAGTGATGTCTGGTGGGTTCTCATACCAAGTGAGTCAGACATTCCATGAGCCTTGGATTTGGCACAGGTTGAATCACTGCCATAAGAAAGGCAAACCCATACCCAGAACGCAGTCCCAGTCAGGACGGGTCCAGGATGGGTGGACTGTGGGGTGCACTTGCCCCTGTGTCCTTGGAGGTGGCATCATATCCATGGTCTGCACTACGGTAGCAGCCTCAGAGAAGGGCGTTCCTGCTACTGGGCCCCTTGTGGACCCATCCCAGCTGCCATGATCTCCTAAGTACGAGCCCATCGGGCCACCAAGGCTGAGGACAGAGGCTGGCTGACACCACCGATGCATTATCCTAGCCACTTGGTTCTTTGGTGCCCCGTCTGCAGGAGGTGCTCGTTGGGTGTTATCATATGACACAAAGATCTTCCTCCTTTGGGCCCAGCCTCTAGGACCACACATGCTTCCTCAAAAATGTATTCCCCCCTGCCCCCCACCCCGGGTGCATTCCTTCCGCCCCCCACCCAGCATCTGAGCCATATGCCATTGCTTCTGAGTTCACTCACACTCATCCCACCCAGGTCCCTTCTCTTGACACCAAGGTGATGACAGAGTCACCAACGATCGGCCACCGTGGGGAGCCGTTCCCCTCACCACGGCCTGTCGGCTTCATCTTGGCTACAGTGCAGCAGCGCTAAGTTTTCTGCTCACACAACATGACTGGGCTGTCCATGAACTGAGCTTTCTCTTTGAGGACCCCCACGAACCCCCAGGCGGGAGCTGACAGGGAGGCACTGCTGTTACCAGTTGCTGAACTCCTATTTCTTCTTGTCTGGCAGCTGAAGAATGAAAGCAAGAGACAGGTTTGAAACAGCAAGCAGCAAGGGTTACTAAGAAAGCACCCCTCCAGATGTGGGGCCGCCTGCTGGGAAAGGGGAGCAAGCAACAGTGTTCTCCAGACACGGGGCAGGAGCGGGCGAGTATCCTAGGGGATGGTGACACCGAGGGCTCTGCCATCCCTTCTTGTCTTATCTGGCCTCTCTTCTTTGGTGACATCTCTCTCTTTTCATTTTTTTGACTAGTGGGGATGTTGTTTCTTTCATGCTGTCTTGTGGGAGAATTTTCCATCTTATCACAGTTAGGCCCAAATGCGTCGTGATGTCCAAAACCCGTGGGGTGGGGGAGGACAAACTGTAACGTACAATGTGCCCGTGTTGTTTCTGTTACGTTTCTTGTGATAGTTCAGTGGCTACCCTTATCTTGTGACTGTTACAGGTCTTACTGAGTATCTCATTTGTTTATGTTACTTGTTTTTGTATTTTCTCTGCTCCTGTCTCACTTTTCTGACACTAACATTCTGTGACACTCATGTCCACCCTTATCTTACAGTGTGTTTTTACTCAGTATCCCATTTGTCACACAGCCTGCTCTGTACCCCTCTGCTCACATCCACGCTAACACTGCTGCGGCGGCGGCTGTGACAGGAAGGCTGGGCCTTCCCCGCCGCAGCTCCCTGCACCCTGCGGATCTGCGTAGTCCGGTCCCGGGGGAGCACAGATGGGCCAGAGTGAGCAGATGACCTGTCGGGCTCATCACCCTGCTCATGGCAGGCAGGCAGTGCTGCATGGTCACCTGACGCCCCGGCTAGACGGTGGCCTGCCAAGAGCTGCTTTGTGACCATAGGTGTCACTCCTTGCTGAGGACAATGTGGCCTGTCTCCAGAACTCTGCTCTTTCTCTGAGCTTTGACGCTGCATTGCAGCTGGTCTGACACTCTGCCTGGCATGTTTATTTGCCGGAGATGCCTCCAGCACCACAGGACATGCTGTCACATGTCCCTGGCAGCATGGCTCCTGGGACCCCAGTCTGGAGCTATTGCAGAGACCCCGTACCAAGCCCATGCAGAAGTGGGCACCTTCCAGGGCACCTGATAGACATGGCACATTAGTTGCACTGAATGCAGAATATCCTGCTTCTATGCCCAATGAGAGTGGGGCCTCCTCAGTGTGGTAGGCACGAGGTGCAAAAGATGGTCTTCTACCTTGCAGGGACTATCCCAGTAAACCCTTTACTGCAGCAAGCCCCACACTCAATCTCTGTAGGGGTTTTCTCCCCCTTCTGAAATACGTACATTTCATCACAGCATCCAGAATGCTTGCTACTTTTTGCTTCTCAGCTCCAATGACTGTGATGCTGTCAGCATGATCATGATGCCCACCGATGTGGTCTGTAGAGCGTCTGGGCTACCCAAGTGCCTCCCCATGATGTCACGGCAGAGAGCAGGTTAACATCCGCCTGGGGCAAAACCACGACGGTGTCCTCCTGCCCACCCTAAGTGAGTGAGAACTGCTTCTAATCCTGCTCCCTGATGGGCACTTACAAGGACATATTGGCCAAAACAACAGCTGCACACCGTGAACAAAGGCATGTTAATGTGCTCTAGTAAAGATGGCAACTACATCGGGGTGGTTACGATGGGTGCTTCTGCTCAATTACAGCTGTGGGGACCTATATCATCTGCCACAATTCATCTGGTTTTGCAGAGGCCGGACTGGTGGCTAACGTGAGAATCATTGGGCCGCTATCCCTGTGTTCGTTAAGTCTTAGTAGTCGTCCTCCCCTCCCCACGACACGATATCCTTTATGATTCACTATCGTGGCTGAAGGACCCAGTTTCGGGGGCTTCCACTTGGCTGTTCCTTCTCTAGTAACTCCTGTCCCACAGGTCGAGGATGAGCTGCATGTCCTCCCAGCTGCTAAGCGAGTCTGTTCCAGTCACACATCCAGGGAGCTGGGAATTACCCCCGAACCCATCGGCAGAAAAACCTGGACTAGCATTATGGGCTGAATCATGTTCCTTCCAAATTCACATCTGGAAGTCCTCGCCCACCCCTAGGACCTCAGAATGCCTCTGTCGTTAGTGATGCGGTCTTTAAAGAGGGAAATGGGGTAAACAGGGATTTGGGGGGTGGACCTTCATACAATCTGATTAGTGTTCTTCTAAGAAGGGGCCGTTAGGCCACACCCAGGGATGACCATGTGAGGACACAGGGGAAAGGTGGCCTTCTGCAAAACAAGAACAGAGGCCTCAGAGGAGCCTGCCAACACCTTGATCTTGGACTTCTGGACTCCAAACTGTGGGAAATAAATTTCTGTTGTCTAAGTCAGTGGTACTATGGCCGCAAACAAGTACAGCCACAACTCCACTCACTCCTGACCTCTCTGCCTAACTCTGATGGGGGACCACAGGCCCTTTGGTGCCCTTGGTTCAATATCAGCTTGGAACCTGTGTCCCAAAGCTCTTGAAAGATCAGAGTATGGCCCAATGAACTGCTGCTCAGGTAAATGGCCATAGGGAGCTTCAGGGAAGGGTTGGAGAAATTACTCTCTAACTTTCTATGGGACCGTAGGGGCCTCTTGTCTCACATTTGGTGGACCTGGGTCGCAGAGCTGGCTCCAGTCTGGGGCGAGGCGAGGGACCATCGCCTTCCATCAGGATGCTGACACCAGCCTTCTGCCCCTCCGTCCTTCTCCATTTCAATTGTCCAAGGGAAGCAACATGCTGTTGGCTGCCCACCTATCTTGCCCCTAGAAATTGGACATTCAGGTCTTGTTTCTGCTCTTCAGTCATTTGCTGTCCACAGTCCTCGTGGCTACTACATATGCAACAGCCCCACATGAAACAGCCAGATGTCCACCGTTTGTCCAACAGGGGAAAGAGTGAATTGTGATGTTACCATACAACTAAATACTGCTGAGCAATAAAAAGGAACAGCTTACCGTCCACAGAACAGCATGAATGAAACTCGTACCTACCATGCCATGCAAAAGAAGCACCGTGACTCCCATGGATTCCATTTTTAATATGCTAAGACACCCAGCCAATTCCTAACATGAAACAATATATTCTTTCCCTTTAGTTCTTACGTATCTTTTTATCTTAAATATTTAATACTCTGGAACTTAATTTGGCTTGGCATTTCAAATGGGGGCTTCAGAATTTTCTTCCAAATGGTTGGCCAGATGTTTAACATCATTATGGAACAATCCATCTTGTGCACACTGACTGGCAACGCCGCCCTCTACACACTGAATCCTCATCTGTGCCCCACTCTGCTCCCAGGTCCTGGGCTTTCACTCATTGATCTGTCTGTCTGTGCCTCTCCAGATTCATGCTGTTTTAGTTAGTTTAGTTAGCGATGCATTTTAGAACCTGATAGGGTAAGCCCTCTTCATTATTCTTTTATATTTTCACATTTTTCTCAGCTGTCCTCACCCATACATTCTTCCAGATGAACATTAGAATCACTATATCACATTCCAGAACTCTTGCTGGGCTTTTGTGTGGAATTGCTTTAAATTTATAGACTAACTTGGAAGAAAATTACATCTTTACAATATTGTCTTCCAATGAAGCAACATCATAACTCTCTCCTTTTATTCAAAGTCTTTTTTTATATGCCCTAAAAAAGAAATGTCTTCATGTTAAAGACATTTCTTTTTCTTTTCTTTTTTCCGTGTGTGTGTGTGTGAGTGTGAATGTGAGTGTGTGTGTTGTAAGTATTGTGAACGGTATCTGCCCAGCAACCATTTTCCTGCCCTTTCTTCTGGCCTCAGAGGCTCTTTCCCAGGAGGGCCTCGTGTATTCCCAGGGGTCCTGCCCCCACCAAAGGTGTGCAGCAAGTGGACTGATGTGAGTCAATCAGAGGGCTCCACGGCTGTACAGACTGGTCACCATCCAGGCCTGACCTGTCACCCCTCCGGGAGATTGGCTATATGGATGCTGGGAAATAAGGGTTTCTCTTTTGCTTTAAGGTGAGATGGGTCTGGGAGAGTGTCTGTTTGAGAAACGCAATGACAAAACAAATAGCATTTTTGAGCACTAGCCAGGTGACAGGCACTGCTCTCCCTCTCTAAGTTCCAACTCACCATAACCTCTGGGATAGACCAGGGTGATGTTCAAATCATTTAGTAACTGGCAGGACTTGGTACTGCCTCATCAAAGTGACATCCGCATCAGCGTGCACCAGCCACATCACACCTCTGAAGTCGCCCCATTGTCTATATAAGGACACTGAGACATAGAGAAGTTCAGTACCTTGCCCACATCCACTGGGTGGTCAGTGGTGGAGCTGGATTCCCTCCCAAATCTGGGAAGTGGTATGTCAAGGACGGTGTCACAACGATAGACCTTAACCATGGCCAAGTCGGGAGGTGAGTGGCCCTGCTCCCTGCTGGAATGATAGGGGTCCTCGTCCCGTGGTGGGAGGTTGGTTAAACTGGCCCTGCTTCTACCAGGTTAGTCATCTGCCTACACAGCCTGGGGGTCGGGTATAGAAAACATTTGCCATGTTGAGGTCTCTTGGCTTCTCCTTGTGACCTTTGATACAATCCCATAAGGAAATGCCAACTGGCCCGAGGAGAGGGAAGAACTCCCATGGACCAGAACGTGGCAGGGCTGCAGAGGCTGGGTCAGAGCCAGCGGGTGTGAAGGCACAATGACATCCCAGGAGATGAGCAGGGCTCTGGGGGAGCCTCTAGATCTTTTTCCTTCCCAGCTCCACTGCCTTAGAGGGGAAGACATTCACCCTTGCAACGAAGCCCTCTCCCTGGCTGCCCTCCCTACGTCCAGCACAGAGAGACCCAGGCGCAAACAGGCTGCCTGTGAGAATGCCAGGGCTTCTAGCTGAGAACAGAAAATTCTGTCAAGATCCCTGACCCAGGGGCAGCACCTGTGGCTCAGTGAGTAGGGTGCCACCCCCATATACAGAGGGTGGCTTGTTCGAACCCGGCCCCAGCCAAACTGCAACAAAAAGTAGCCGGGCGATTTGGCGGGTGCCTGTAGTCCCAGCTACTTGGGAGGCTGAGGCCAGAGAATCACCTAAGCCCAAGAGCTGGAGGTTGCTGTGAGCTGTGCCGCCACAGCACTCTATGACGGCGACTCTGTCTCTAAAAAAAAAAAGGTGACCCAACAAGAACGAAGCCAATGCTATTCACGGCATCACCACGACCCAGGGAAGCCTGGTCCTTGTGGGAGGTGGGGACTGGAGATGACTCACCCTATGTTCTCTGGCAGTTGAGACTTTCTGAGGAAGAGCCAAACGACGAGAGGGTGAGGGGTGGGATATACCCAGTGACACTTGTCACCCACTCACCCACTGCATCTCTGTGTGTTTCAGGTGGGTGCCTGGCCACACTGGTCCCCGGAACATTCCATTCCTGCGGTAGTGGCAGTCCCTGGTGCCTTCGCCCCACAGCCAGGAAGTGAAATAAATAATAACAACAGCGAGGAAAGAGATGCAGCTGCGAACATGTTCTTTTGTTGAACTTCACAGACATGCTCATACCACCAAAAAGTAATCAGCGAATTTTATGAAACCAAAATACCTTCGAAAGTACAGTTTGGACAATGTCTTTGTTTTTATTGACTCATTCTTTAGTTTTTAAACAAAAATGAACAACTAAGACTAAATTTCAATTTTAAAAGTATTAGTCAAGTTCAATAAAACATTTCCTATGTGAAGTAAAATTTGCATTTACCAAACCAAAATATTACACTTTGCAATTTACACTCTGTGTCACTTTAAACTTTTATTTATTTATTTTGGAGATAATGTCTCAGTCTATTGCCCAGGCTACAGTACCAGGGTGTCAGCCTAGCCCACAGCAACCTCAAACTCCTGGGTTTGAGTTCCTCCTGCCTCAGCCTCCCGAGTAGGTAGGACTACAGGAACCGTACACGACGCCCGGCTAATTTTTCCATTTTTGGTAGAGACAGGTTTCAGTCTTGCTCAGGCTAGTCTTGAACTCCTGAGCTCAAGAAATCTACCCACCTCCGCCTCCCAGAGTGCTAGGATTACAGGCATGAGCTATTGCTCTCTGCCACTTTAAAATAATAAGCCCAGTTTTACTCTGTGTTGGGGACCAGGAGGCTATTCCTGGATGATCACAAAGTTCCTACAAGAGGGGACCCAGGGAGGTGTGACCATAGGTGGTGCTGCATTACCAGCTCAAGGTTGAGGCAGGGGCCCCAGGCAAGGGCTGCACAGCCTCCAGAAGGCAGGAGAGGCCAGGAGACAGACCTTCCCTGGAGCCCACAGAAGGGTGACCTGCAGACACCCTGTCTTTAGCCCAGGGAGACCTGGTTTGGACTTGAAAAGTGGCCAATAGAAATATAATAAATTTGTACTATTCGAACCTACTAAGTTCATGGTAGTTTGTTACTACATCAATGAAACACTAATACACAAATACTACCATTGTTTATTTTGAATCTACTGTTTGTACCCAGGAAAATATAATACCACAAGGTAAAGTCACAAACTGAGCCCAAAGGATTCTAAACCTTTTGAATTTAAACGCAGAATAAACATGTGTGTGTGTGCGCGCACGTGTCGGGGCCAAGCGTGTAAGTGGGAGTTCTCTGAGTTAACGCCACGTGGAAGGTGAAGTTTATTAAAGAATAAGTGATGAAACATGCTCCTTAGAAACTTAGATGCTGCGTTACTTTGCTTGGGCTGCCTCAATGAAGTCCAGCCACCCTGCTGGCTTATACAACAGAAACGTGTCAGCTCCCAGCTCAGGAAGCCGGATGTCTAAACCGCAGAGTGAGCAGGGCTGGGCCTTTCTGGGGGCTGTGAGGGAGGGTCTGCCCCAGGCCTCTAATTTACCTTCTGATGTTTGTGGGTGATCCTGATGAGCCTTGGCTTGTAGAAGATTCATCCTAATCTCTGCCATCTCTTCACGTGTGTGTGTGTCTGTCTCTGTGTCCAAATTTCCCCTCTGTATGAGGACCACAGTCCTGTCGGATTAGGGCCACCCCGAGCACCTCCCCTTACCTTGATCATCTGGAAAGATCCTATCTCCAAGTAAGGCCCTTGGAGAGCAAGCACTGGGGGGTTGGACTTTAACATCATTTGTGGGGATACAATTCAACCCCCAACACGCACATCCATGCACACACATACGTGTTGCTGAAATTCAGCAGGGATAGTCGCCGTTGCTCAGAGCTGAGGCCAAGGACAGCTCCGTATATATGTGTGCTCCTTCCCAGAAAATGTATCAGCTCTCCGGGGCACGGTGTAGGAAAAGCATGTGGACTTTGAGTCAGCTTTCTGATTGACTGCACATCCTCCACACACCCCTCCTCCCCACACCCTGCTGCACCCCGCAGGCCGCAGTGATGCGTCCTCAGATGAGCCCAGCGCCCCAGGAGGACCAGCCCAGGCTCCCTGAGATGTTCTGTCTGCAGCTGGGGTCTCAGGTGGTGACGTAGTGGGCCGAGGCTGCAACATTTGCTTTGTGGAAAGGGCTGGCGGCTCGCAAAGCCACACAGAGGCAGGAGGAGTGGAGTAGGGCAGAGACACCACAGCCCTTCAGGAGACTCGTCTGGGGACCTGCTCTCCAGCTGCACCTGAACAGGGCACCACCTCTGCTCCTGCTTGTCCTACTTCAGGTTGGGTCCTGTCACTTCCAGCACGAGCACCAAAAAGTGCTCATGAATATTAACTGTAACGTTGTGTCATTTTTCCCAAGACCTCATGAATTTCTATTTCCATACTGGTATTATTTTGAATGGGCTCTTTCCCCGCATGTTATTCTAATGGTTATTGCTGATAGAAAAATTATTCATTTGGAATACCATTTTCAATTTTTTTTAAATTTGTTTTAATTAAAATTCAGCTTTCCTGGTGTACAATTCTAAGAATGTGACACATGCACAGTCATGTAACCACCACTAAAATCAAGATAACAGCTTTTCCCCACTAACACTCCAGGGCTGCCCCTTTGCAACAAGTCTCCCTTGCCTTGCACTCTGCACCCCTGCCCGCTCCCCTGGCCATACAGTTTGCCTTGTCCAGCCAGCTGGGCATCATCATCTCAGGTCAGCAGAATCATATGGCGTGGAGCCTGGAGTGTGGCATCTTTCAGTGACATGTCCCATCTGGTCAGTCCACACTGTTGTGCGTGCCCCTTTATTGCTGAGCAGCACATGTATGCCACGGTAGGGAGGCACCACGGTTTTTATCCATTCCTCAACTGGAGGTTTTTGTTTTGCTTTTGGCATATGTGAATATACCTGCTATAAAGTACGGGTTTCTGTGTGAACATAATTTTTCAATTTTCCTGTGTAGATTCCTATGATGGGATTGCTAGCTCATAAGGTCACTATACGTCTAAGAAACATGAACTGTTTTCCAAAGTTGAGGTACCATTTGGCAGTTCCTCCAGCAACGCAGGAGAATTCCATTTGCTTTAAATTCTCCCAGCATTTCATATTGCCAGTTTTCTCTATTTAATCATTCTAATAAATGTGTAGAGCTATCTTACTGTCATTTCAATTTGCATTTCCCTAATGGCTAATGTGCTTATTTTTCATATGTTTATTCATTATCCCTATATCCTCCTTGGTAACTTATCTGTTGAGATATTTTATCCATTTAAATATTTGGTTTGTTGTTGCCTTACTGTTGAATTTTGAAAGTTCTTTGTATATCCTGGATACAAATTATTTAACGTGTGATGTGCAAGTATTTTCTTCCTGTCTGTGAGTTATCCTTTTTATTCTTTTAACCGGTTCTTTCATAGAGCAAAAGTTTTTAGTTTTGATGTAATTCAAGTCACAGAAATTTTCTTATATGAATAGTGGGTTTTGTGTTACATCAAAGAACTCTACCTAATTTTAAGGGCACAAAGATTATTCTCTTATGTTTTCCCCTAAAGTTTTATAGTTTTAGGATTGACATTTGGTTCATTTTGATTTTATTTTTGTACAAGATGGGAGAATAGATTAAGGGGGTTTTTTGTATGTAAATACCAATTAGTCCAGCATCATTTACTGAAAAGACTACTTTGCCAAATTGAATTGATTTTGCAACTTAAAAAAAACAAATGACTAGATTTGTATGGGTTTATTTATGGACTTTGTATTTTGTTTTATTGATCTGCATGTCTATCATTTTAGAAATACTCCATTATCTTAATGAAAGTAGATTTTTAGCAAATCTTGAAATCAGTGTGAGGCCTCCAACTTTTTCTTTATCAAAATTATTTTGACTATTCTAAGTCTTTTGCCTTTCTATATTAATTCTAAAATAAGCTTGCCAATATCTACAAAAAAATCCAACTGTGATTTTTGATTGAGATTGCATAGAGTCTATAGCTCAATTTGGGGAGAATTTATATCTTTACAATATTGAGTTTTCCCATCCACGAACATAGTATGTGTCCCCATTTATTTTGGTCTTTGATTTCTTTCATCAGTGTTTAATAGTTTTAAGCATACAGATTCTGCATATAGATTTATGCCTAAGTATTTCCACTCTCTGGTACTATCATGGAAGGCATTTTTTAAAATTTCTATTTCCATTTGTTCATTGCTAGTCTATAGATGTATGACTGATTTTTGTTTCCCAGAGCCTTGATAAACTTGCTTATTAGCTATTGGATAGATTATGTAGATTCCATGAGATTCGTTTATTGTAATCTAATCTGACAATCACTCTCTTTCAATTCGCATACTTAACCAATTTGCATTTAAAACTTTTATAGTTTTAAGTTTCTAAAATTTTTTTGTTTTTATATTGCTTTATATTGGCTCGGCTCCTGTAGCACAGTGGTTCCGCCGCCAGCCACATACACCAAGGCTGGCAGGTTCGAACTTGGCCTGGACCAGTTAAACAACAATGGCAACTGCAACAAAAAATAGTCGGGTGTTGTGGCGGTTGTCTATAGTTCCAGCTACTTGGGAAGTTGAAGCAATAGAATAGCTTAAGCCCAAGAGTTTGAGATTGTTGTAAGCTGTGACGCCACGGCCCTCTAACGAGGGTAACAAAGTGAGACTCTTGTCTCAAAAAAAAAGAAAAAAAAATGCTTTATATTGACAAATTATACTTGCATATATTTATGGGGTATAAAGTGATATTGTATGTATGCATAATGTGTAATGATTAAATTAAAACAATTAATATATCCATTACCTCAAATACTATTCATGTATTCCTCTTGCCTAACTGAAACTTTGTATCTTTTGACCAGCTTCTCCCCATTTTTTCCCATTCCTCTGCCTCTGGTAACTACCCTTATACTCTCTGCTTCTAAGAATTCTATTGCTTTAGATTCCACATACACATGCAGTATTTTCTTTCCATGTCTGGCTTATTCACTAAGCATAACGTCCTTCAAGTCCATCCTTGTTGTCAGAAATGATAGAATTTCCTTCTATTTCCATCGTGTGGAATACGATTTATTCAGCCACTGGACACTTTGGTTGATTTCACGACTTGTTTTTTGTAAGTAATGCTGCAATGAACTTGGGAATGCAGATATTTCTTTGACATATTGATTTCAAGTCCTTAGGATATACATTCAGAAGTGGGATCACTGGCTCATATGAAGATTTTATTTGCATTTTTTGTAGAAACTTCATGCAGTTTCCCATAATGGCTATACTCACTTAAGTTCCCATCCACAATGTACAATGGTTCCCTTTTCTCCATCTCCTCACTAGCCCTTGTTATCGTTCATCCTTTTGATAACAGCCATTCTGAGAGATGTGAGGCGTCATCTCATTGTGGTTGTAATTTGCATTTCCCTAATGATTACTGATGTTGAGCATTTGTTCATACACTTGATAGTCCTTTGTGTATCTTCTTTAGAATTGCTTTCTGTGTGTCATATCTGTTTTTTATTCTTTTGTTAGATTAAGTGGGGGTTTTTTGTTTTTGTATTTTTTTTTTAGTGGTTGCTTTAATATGTATGAACAATTTTTTAGTCCATACAGAGCAAATATTTTACCTTTTCAAGAACATTTCATGAATGTAGCATTCCTCCCACCCTTATATTAAAAAATTGTTATATGTAGTACATCTACATACATTGGAAACCAGAAATGTTATAATTTTTGGTATCAATAGTTTTATATATATACATATATACATATATATATACACACACATATATATAAAAGAACTTAAGAAATTAATAGTCTATTATATTTGCCCTGCTATTTATGTTTCTGTTGGTTTTCCTTCATTCCTAAGTTCTATGTTTCCCTCTGGCATTTCCCTTTAGTCTGAAAAAATTTCCCTTAGTATTTCTTAAGTGCATTAATTTCCCTTCATCTGAAAATATCTTTCTTATACTTTCATTCCTGAAGGATATTTTTGCTGAATATAGAAGTGTAGGTTGACAGTTCTTTGCTTTCAGCACCATTTGCTGATTTTTCGTGTTTTCTGAAGATAAACTCACCGTAACAGGAATTACCATTCTTCCTCTGCATTTCTTTGACTGCTCTCAGGATTTTGATTATGATGTGCCAGGACATGGCTTTTCTTACATTTATCCTACTTGAGATTACTGAGCTTTTTGAGTTGGTAAATTTATGTTTTTCATCAAATTTGATTTATGTTTTTCATCAAAGTTTTGGCCATGATTTTTCTTTTTTTTGCAGTTTTTGGCCAGGGCTGGGTTTGAATCCACCACCTCTGGCATATGGGGCCGGTGCCCTACTCCTTTGAGCCACAGGTGCCGCCCTTGGTCATGAACTTTTCGAATATTATTTTCTGCACCAATTTCTTCTCTCCTTTTGGGACTTAAATGATGGGAATGTTGCAGCTTTTGGTATCACCTCATAGGTTTTTGAGAGTCTGTTAATTTCCCCCTCAATCTCTTATTCCCTCTATTCTTGACAGTAGATTATTTTTATCAATCTATTGTCCAGTTTCTTTTTTTTTTTTTAGACAGAGTCTTACTATGTCACTTTTGGTAGAGTGCTGTGGCACCACAGCTCACAGCAACCTCAAACTCTTGGACTTAAGTGATTCTCTTGCCTCAGCTTCCCAAGTAGCTGGGACTACAGGCACCTGCTATAATGCCTGGCTATTTTTTTGTTGCAGTTGTCATTGTATTTAACTGACCTGGGCCGGGTTCGAACCCACCACCCTTGGTGCATATAGCTGGCACTATAACCACTGTGCTACAGGGCACTGAGCCTATCCTCAAGTTTCTTAACTCCTCCCCTACCCCCATCGTCTTTATTCCATTATTGAACTCATCCTATGAACTTTTTTGTTTTTTGAGACGGAATCTCACTCTGTCACCCTGGGTAGAGGGCTGTGGTGACATAGTTCACAGCAACCTCAAACTCTTGGGCTTACAGGATCCTCTTGCCTCAGCCTCTCCAGTAGCTGGGACTAGAGGAGTGTACCACATGCCTGGCTAATTTTAGAGATGGGATCCTGTTCTTACTCAGGCTGGTCTCGAACCCCTAGGTCAAGCAATCCACCTACCTTGACTTCCCCGAGTGCTAGGATTACAGGTGTAAGCCACCATGCCCAGACTATGAAGTTTTTATTTCAGATATTATTTTTTTCAATTCAAACATTTCCATTCAGTTATCCATTTCAGTTTTTAATCTCTCTGCAGAGAAATTATCCTTTCATTCATTCCAAGATTGTTCCTTTGTGTCATTCCTTGATTCTCTCCCCTGGACACCAGAGATAATGATTAGTCTGAATTAATTTTTATTATCATTACATTACTTTTCCTTGTAGCTGTGCTAGTGTGCATCCATAAACACAGTGCTTACTATTAAATTGTTTTAATTAGACATAAAAGTGGTGACACTGTGCAGGTGTTCTTTTGCAACTTGCTTTTTCAAAAGTATTTTAAGGCTGGGTGTGGTGGCTCACGTCTGTAATCCCAGCACTTTGGTTGGCTGAAGAGGGAGGATTGCTTGAGCATAGGAGTTTGAGGCTGCGGTGAGATATGATTGCACCACTGCACTCCAGCCTGAGCTACTGAGTGAACCCCGTCTCTAACAATATTTACATTTTAAGATTCATCTCTTGGTGTGTGTGGCTGTAGCTCATTTATTTCCAATTCTATGCTGTAGTTTTTTGCATGAATATACCTCAGTATATTTACTTGTTCATCTGCTGAAAGACATTGAGGTATTTGCAGCAGTTTGCTCTTATGCATAGTGATACAGAGTCCATGTATCCTTGAGTGCTGGTGCAAGAGTCTCTCATGTCTATACCAAGCAGTGGAATTGCTGGGCCAACGAATATCACATTATCAACATAGCTAGATCATTTGAAATTCACTTTCAGAGCAGCCATACTAATTTCTCCTCCCATCAGTACATGAATCTCTGCTGACCCACACCCTTGGCAACACTTGAGACTATGAGACATTATCACTTTTGTCAATCCGGTGTGTACAAAGTGGCACCTCTTCTGAGGTTTCCACTTCCATTTCTCTGAATACTTAGGAGATGGAGCATTGTTGGCCATTTATATTTTCTATGCATGCCTTTTGTTCATTTCTCCATTAGGTTGCTACTTTTCTCTTTTGGATTTTAGGAAGTCTTTGTTCTGGATACCAATCCATTGTCACTGGTGTGTTGTAAGTATTTTCTGCATACTGGTGTGTTGTAAATATCACTGCATACATGTGACCTTTGTTTTCATCTTCTCCTCTGATGAACAAGCATTCTTATGGTTGGTATAGCTGAATATATTCATTGATCATTTTGTGATGTCTTGAGGGCACATTGTTCTTTCTGTGTCTGTGCTTTTAGTGTCTCATTTTCATGCCTTGATTTCTGTTTCTGGATGAGGTAATTGTTGAATATCCTTCCTGCCCCCAACCCCTGCCGCCACAGGGACAACCAGGTGTCTCGATACCAGTTATCAAACAGTCCATTTCCTCCCACTTGCCACACCAGGCCTGACAATTAAGTTGAAGAACTCATCCAAAAAAAAAATGCTACATACCTCATTGCTGAATATCACTACAGTCATCTTTAAAGTACTCCCCTTGGCCGTCTGGTGACCATAGAGATATTCAGCAATGAGGTATGTAGCACTTTTTCTAGGCTAAGATTGCCAACTTAATTGTCTGACCTTGTATGTCAAGTTTATGTAGGCCTGGATGCATTTCTCAGCTCACGCTCTATCCCGTTTCTTTGACTAGGATGATATCTAATCCACCGTGACATCAACACTATGTTCCTGTACTTACTATTGATTTACAATAGGTCTTATTACCTGGGAAGTTAATTCTCCCCCACTCACTTCTTTTTCAAGGGTGTTTTGGCTCTTTAAAGAGTCTTTGCTCTTTAAATTCCAGAATCATTTTGTCAAGTTTCATGAGAAGATTCCCCACTAAACATTATGGCTGAGACTTTGGGTTCAGGAAATTTTCTCATATTTCACTTTGCCAAGCATCTTTATTGTGGATAGATGTTACCATTTAAAAATGCTTTTCCTTCTGTGGAGATGACCATTTTTGTGCTTTACTCTGCTACTGTGAAGAAATACATAGAGATATTTTCTAGTGAGATCTAGACAAAGATGTATATATATCCTTTACTTGTGAAGAAATACATAGATATATTTCTAGTGAGATCTTCTGTTGAGATGACCATTTTGTCCTTTACTTGAGAAGAAATACATAGATATATTTTCTAGTGTTAATGCACGCTTTCAAACCAGGGATAAACTCGATTGGTCATAATGTGTTTTATATGTGGTGCATACACTAATACTATATTACCACAGTCTGAACAAATTATAGATATATAGCATATTAGAACCAATATATATGCGGTCATGTGCCACAGAAGGACATTTTGGTCAAGATGGACCATGTGTATGCCAGTGGTCCCAGTGATTATAATGGAGCTGAAAAATTCCTACTGCCTAGTGATGTTGTAGCCATCGAATTATCACGGGGCAACGTACTCTTCCCACGTTCGTGCCGATGCTGTATAAACAAATCTCCCACGCTTCCA
This sequence comes from Perodicticus potto, assembly GCA_963574655.1. Taxonomy (NCBI): domain Eukaryota; kingdom Metazoa; phylum Chordata; class Mammalia; order Primates; family Lorisidae; genus Perodicticus; species Perodicticus potto. The sequence goes on from CAUYRH010174049.1 coordinate 20,162, forward strand.
GTTGTCTGAAAGTACAGCACATCCAAGTATGTGCGTAACACTTGATAATGATAATGAGTGACTCTGCTACCGGTTTAAGTGTCTCCTACGCTGTATTTTTATTGACGTTTTAGAGTGTACTCCTTATACTTGTTTTTTAAAAAGTTAGCTGTAAAAACAGCCTTGGGCAGCTCCTTCAGGAGGAATCCGGAGGAAGGCATTGTTGTCACAGAAAGGCACCTCCACACATGTTCCTGCTTCTGAAGACCTTCCAGAGGAAGGAGACGTGAGGTGGAGACAGTGAGACCGATGACTGACTAGGCTGCTGTGTGCATCTTAGTTTATTTGTGGAGACAGAGTCTCACTTTATCGCCCTCAGTAGAGTGCCGTGGCGTCACAGGTCACAGCAACCTCCAACGCCTGGGCTTAGGCGATTCTCTTGCCTCAGCCTCCCCAGTAGCTGGGGCTATAGGCCACAACGCCCGGCTATTAGTTTTTAACAAAAAAGTTTAAAAAAATAAAAACTAAAAAAAAAATAGAAATAGAAAAAGCTTACAGAATAAGGCTATAATGAAAGAAAAATATTTTTGTACACTCGTTTTGTAAATGTATTGTGTTTAAGCTAAATGTTATTACAAAAGACTCCAGAAGTTAAAAAAATTAAAAGATTTATAACTTAATAAAGTTACCATAGGCTAAGGTTAATTTATTATTAAAGAAAGAAAGATATTTCTCACAGATTTAGTGCAGAGCATTTATAGTCTACAGCAATGCTCAGCAACGCCCCAGGTCTTCACATCCGCTCAGCGCTGCACCCAGAGCAACTCCCAGCCCCTGTGAGCTCCATTCCCCATAACTGCCCCATCTGTAAGTGCACCTTTTATCTTTTATTCCTCATTTTCCCTGTGCCTTTTCTATATTTAGAGGTGTTTAGATGCACAAATGCTTACCACTTTACTACAACTGCCTGTAGTATTCAGTACAGTAATATGCTGTAACAGGCTAGCCCGTGAAGCCCGGTCTTCACAGTCAATAGACAAAAGAGGACAGTACGAACAAGGAAAATTAATAGAAATCTCTAATAACATATACACTCCTGCTCAGGCTGGTCTCGAACTCTTGAGCTCAAATGATTCTCCTTCCTGCCTTAGACTCCCAGAGTGCTAGGATTACAGGCATGCGCCACCACACCCAGGCCCTGATGGTTTGAATTTTTAAAAATATTTTGTGTGTATGTTTATTAGAGATTGCCATTAATTTTCCTTTGTCTTAATGTCCTTGTCCACTGGGTAAAAGATTTTCTAATCATCACAGAATTAGCCAGGAGCGTTCCTTTTTATGCTCCTCTCTGGGAGACTTTGAATAAGACTAAAATCAGCTGTGCCTGGAATGTTTTGCCAGAACATGCCCGTAAGACAAGCTGAGCCTAGTTTTTATATTGTGGAAAGATTTTTAAAATACTGATTAGAGGAGGCTGAGGCAGGTGGATTGCCTGAGCCCATTGGTTTGAGACCAGCCTGAGCAAGTGCGAGACCTTTTCTCTAAAAATAGCGGGGTGTTGTAGCGGGTGCCTGTAGTCTCAGCTACTCAGGAGGCTGAGGCAAGAGGATTGCTTGAGCCCAAGAGTTTGAGATTGCTGTGAGTTGTGACGCCACAGCCTTCTACCGAGGGCAACAAAGTGAGACTCTGTCTCAAAACAAAACAAAATAAAACAAAACAAAACAACACTGATTACATTTTCATTGTACAATTCAGGTTGTTCCTTTTGCATCTGTTTTGGGAATTTGTTATTTTCCCAAGAATTTGTTCATGTCATGTATATTTTCAAATTTATTTGCAAAAAAGATGTTCATAATATTGCTTTATTAGCTTTTTAATCTCAGCTGTCATTTGCAGTAATGTCCCCTTTTTCACATCTAATAGTTTGTGTTTTCCAGTTTTTAAAAAGTTGATCAGTCTTGCTAGAGGTTTGCCAATTATATTAGTCTTTTCAAAAAAACAACTTTATGTTGGTCATTCCTCCCTGTTGTATCTTTATTTTTTATTTCCCTAATTTCTGGTTTATCTTTATGGTCATCCCTTCATTATCTTTGGATTTATTGAGTTGCTCTTCTAAGTTTTTAAGTTAAGGTCTTAACTCATTAACTTTTAGTTTTTCATCTAATATATGCATTTATTATTACAAAGCACCCTCTAATCATCTTATGGTATTATAGTCATTACCATGTTTGGGTATTTTCGTTATTGTTTAGTCTTAAGTATTTTTTTATTTTATTTATTGATTTATTATTTATTTATTTATTTTTATTCATTTTTTTTTTTTTTTTTTTTGGAGATAGAGTCTCAAGTTGTTGCCCTCACTAGAGTGCCGTGGTGTCACAGGTCATAGCAACCTCAAACTCTTGGGCTTAAGTAATTCTCTTGCCTCAGCCTCCCAAGTAGCTGGGACTACAGGCACCCCCCCACAACGTCCGGCTATTTTTTTTGGCAGTCCCAGGCTGGATTCAAACCCACCAGCTCCAGTGTACGTGGCTGGCGCCCTAGCCGCTGAGCTACAAGTGCCAAGCCAGTCTTAAGTATTTTTAAATTTCCATTTACCCATGAGTAATCGAAAAATGTTTTAAATTTTCCGGATTTATTAAGACTCTTAGGATATAGTTTTCTTTAATTGTTCTTCTAATCAGCTTGTGTTGTGATCAGAGAATGTTGTTTCTATGACACCAATTCTTCCAGGCTTGTGCAGGTTGGATTTATAGCCTAACGTGTAGCCTGTGCACTAAGAAATCCCCTTCTGCAGTTATTACGCACAGAATTTTATAAATACCCTGTAGATCAAGTGTGTTATTTTGTTACTCAGTTCTTCTAAATTCTTACTGATTTTTCTCTGCTTGATCTGTCAATTGCTGGGGGAGGTATGCTACAATCTCCCAATGTGCTGGTGAATTTATTAATTTCTTCTTGTAATAATTTCTTTTGTAATTTGTTTTCTTCATAAAATTTAAGGTTATCCTAATAGGAATGTACAAGTTCAAAATAATTATATGCTTCTCTTATTTTGTGATTCTCTTTATCCCCTACACTGCTTTTTGCATTTTGATTAGAATATCCTTTTCCTTCCCTTTATCTTCAACCTACCCTGTATAAAGATTTAGGCGTGGCTTTTCAAAACTGTATATAAGAAAACTGTGCACACACATACACGTGTGCATCTAATCTAACAGTATCTTCTTTTTTTTTTTAAATACATGTATTTTATTATTCTTCATTACGTTATTACCCCCCACCCCCATCCCTCAGTGGTAAGACAGAATTGATTTACAGAAAAGAATACAGAAAACACTAAAGCTCCTGGTAGAGGGAGAGAATTCAAGTGGGGAGAGAGAAGCTCTCTCCGTTCCTCTCCCGGTCTTTCCCGGTCTCCTCCTTTAGGCCTTTAGTCTCAGGGTATATATAGGTGTATGGGTTCCTTGGCCAGGAAACGAATGAATACAGCCCCTTCTGCCCGGGGCAAGGTGAATGAGTGTATCAATGAATGGATACAGTCCATTCATGGATTTGAGGCCTAGGAAATTCACAAGAAATTCACCTAGGCATAGGAAATGGGGGTTCCACATTTAGTCCTAAGTGTAAAGTGAAGGAGACACCAAGGCACAGGTGTCTAACAGTATCTTCTAACTAGAAGGTTACATTTACTTTGAACATTGATATATATATATATAAA